>JAPTYQ010115788.1:0-20531 GCA_029814465.1 Ostorhinchus cyanosoma
GCTGGAAGAGGGAACCGTCTAATACATGCAGGATAGTGGCTCTGCAGGAACAGGGCTGGCCACCCCTGAATTAGACCATAATGAGATGATGTGATGCAATGTTGGAACATGCACCAGAGGAAGAATAACAAGAAATACATCTATATTATCATATGGGATTCAATGAAATTTGTTCCAGTTTTGAAGAATAGACAAAATGTGTTAAAATAAAATAACGACATGTAAATTGTACAAATGTATTGAAATCAAACCCAGGAAATACATTAGGAAGCCGATGGCAGAAATCTAGCAGAGCCAGAGAGGAAAGTTCACAAGAACCCAGCTGCTCCAGTTACAGAGACTGGTGTTCTCTGGGACTATTCTTACCAACACCATGCTGTATAGTGTAAAATAATTTTAGGTAATTCCTATTGTCTTCTTCATGTGAGACAGGTGGAGCGGTGTTCCAGTGCCCTCTAGTGACGAGCTGCCACTGACAAAGATATTCTCAATTAATTATTGTCCTTAAATGAAAAATAAAATTAGGAATCATTTTAGCTGAAGAGTGGTGCATTATAACACATTATGTATCATTAACAGTTTATTTTAAAAAATAAATAAAAATATATATATATTTGGCTGTCTCACCACCACCTGTCATTGGCAGGTTGAGACTTGTGAGTGCTGAGACCAGAAGGTGGGGGAGGGGCAGAGGGGGGCCTTGACTCCTCCCATCCTCCACACATCTGTCAGGGAGGGGTTATGGAGCAGGAGATGATGAGCTCCTGGTGTTTTACACAAGTGACTGTGATGTCAGACTTAAATACACTGAATACAAACAGCATTAATCACATCCTAATTTACAGGCCGATCCTTGTATCCCTTACAGTAGCTCACTTACTTTGCTGTACTAATAAAGAATAACTCAGCAATGTATGAACTTTGGATGTTGAATGAATTCTTCAACGTGCTCATTACACACAGTAAAATCAAGCAAAATCAAGCAAAAAGAGCAGTACTGCCTCATACTACAAATTATATTGAATGATAAGAATAATCAAAAGTTCAAGAGTCAACAGCTATACTGAGTCAGATTTTCAATTATAAAGCTTTAATGGTTGATATTAACACGTTCACATGTAACTTTGCAGAAGTGAACAAATACTGAATACAGAATAATCAATCAATAATAAAGTCAAAATGAACACTGGTTGTAAGGTTATAAATCTAACCACCTATTGACCATGCGTTGGTAATTCTTTGACTGTGTTAATATGTGCATGACATCTACCTTCCACATGTAATTTATTGGAAAATGTTCAGAAAATAACTAAAAAATGTAGCTAACAAATGGGGTTAACACTCAGCATAAAGCATACAAAGCAATGTAAATGTGGAAGAAATCAATGCAAATTGTCCAAAAACTAATATAAGATAAAACTTTCTGAGAACATAATGTAGCTAATATTATTTATTTAGTTGTTTCCATTTCTATGTGAATTTTGTCATATTTTAGGGCAATAATATTGAATATAATTATTTTTGAGTGATTGCAGTTGAGCAGATTTTTCCATTTTTCCTAATCTGATCATGTACCAGTGCTCTTGTAACGTTTGATGTGTTTCCATGGAATTCACAATAATCTTGTGTTGAAAAAACAAGGGGAAACTTGCTGTGGCATTTATGCAATGTCACTTCAAATGTCACAGTATTTATTCAGTCCCTTTTTTTTGGTAATATATTGAAGACCACTTTTTATTTTTCAGTGTTCCCTGTGGACTCCATTACATTTCACCACACTGTGATGCTCCAGTCCAGGGTGTCAAACTCATTATAGTTCAGAGGCTACATACAGCCCTATTCAATCCCAAGTGGTCCAGATCTGTAAAATACTATCATAATAACCTATAAATATTAGTCAAAATTTTTGTCTTGGTTTTAGTGTTAAAAAAGTAAAATTAAATGAGAATGTTTACATTTACAAACTATCCTTCCACCAAAAATGTGAATAACCTAAACAGATTTGAATAACATGAAATGTTTTAAGAGAATTAATAACAATTTTAACAATATTATACCCAATAATAAATGTTTTGTGCCTTTGTAGATGTGTAAATAATGAGCTGAGACATAATAGTGTTAAAATTGTGCTTTTTCATAAATTTCAGGTTGTTCATGTTTTTCATGCATAGTTTGTAGATGTAAATGTAATTACATTTTTTCTTCACTCTAAACCATTGAGAAACATTTGGAGTTGACATCATTTATAGATTATTATGTTATCATTTTACTGATCCGGCCAATTTGAATATCATATGAGGTTTTGTGTGGCCTCCGAACTAAATTGAGTGTGAAACCACTGCATTAGGTGTACAGAATATGAGGTCTGAGACAGCAGAATGTTCTAAGGACAGATGATGGAAACATATAGAGCAGATTTTCGTCAACAGTCCAACAGATTGTCCGTCATTTGCATATAAATGAGTCATATCTGTATAGAGTTCCTATTGGTTTAGACATATCGGATGATGGTTGAACTATGGAATGTTATATAACTGTGCCAACCATAAAAGCTCTATTCTTGTGATTTTTATTTGACATTCTTGGTTCTTTCATTTTGTTCCATATAATAATTAGTTAACTTCCATTTTTCCTTCTAAGACAAAGCACTAACATCATATACTGTTAAATGGTATCCTTTATACTGTTTTGCAAGGTTCACTTATGTGTGCCAAAGAGCTGTCCATCTAGTTTGATAAGCTGTCTGAGAAAACCTCGATTAGGGATAACGCCTCGGTTTTCTTTTACAGCACAAATAGCCTCCACAAGTGTGAGGTGCTGCTTCAGCATCAGGTAAGCCAGGACCAGGGTGGCAGAGCGGCTCACTCCCACATGGCAGTGCACCAGGACTTTGCCTGAAAGTCACAAAGAGACTGATTAGAGGTGCAGAAAATATAATAAGTCTTACATTATGACACTGAGAAATGTAAAGTTTGTACAATATTACAGAGATGGAGCCCCACCTCCTCTACTGAGAGCACTGTGAATGAAGTCTGCTGCAGGCTGGAAGTTGACACTCATGTCAAAATCACAGCAGTCACGAGCATCTATTCCCATATAAGATATCATCATGCCCACATATATATCTGGCTGTCCTCTGTGTTTACTGTGAGCTGCATTTAGAATGTGAGTGATTCGATGCATGGATAAATCAGCACGATTCTCTGCACTGTGCCTGAAAAACACAACACACTTCAACTGTTTACGAAGATAACAGTAAAAGGCTGCAGGCAATTCATGCATCATGTAAGAAGACTGGGCTGTAATTTAGAAGACAGTATCAAACATTTGTCAGAAACTGGAGAAGTGCTTTTATGTCTAGCCCTCAAAGAAACTTCTCACATAGCCGAGCTGTAGTTTACGCAAGTCCATGATATCTAATGCAACTCAGAAGATCTAAAGTTACCAGTCCATTTAATCTGATTTATGGTTTCTCTGACATACAAGCAGTGAATCCACTTGTTGGTTTAAATCAATTCATGTCAAAGAGGAACATTAATTGCAAAATACTGTACAAATGCATACATTTTCACCACAAATTCTGTGTTACTTACTGGTCGCCAATGTAGAGCCTTGGCCACACTTCATCTGCATGGCTGATGATCGCTTTGCCGGTGAACAGGAGCCTTTCCAACTCTATCACTGCTAAACCAGGTGAACTCAGGTCAATTTCCACTCTCCGATGAGGAGATGTATCATTCCAAGATGCAGGAAGTTTGGATGTGTATGACATCACCTTTTCTTATCAGCTTCAGGCACAGTAGTTTTAGCTTTAACAAAGTTTAAGATTAATTTAAAGTCTTTAAAAAAATTTAATAAAAAAAAGATACTGCAGTTTGGACTGACCGCTTTACCAAAAATGTTACCTAAAAGAAAGGAATAAGTTAAAGGTAGTCGAGTAAACAGCCCTGAGCCCCTGCTTTCAACAGAGCAAAATGAATGGCACAGGTGATCCTGTGTCAGGCTTCTTTGCCACACCACTGGCTGTCTGAGTGTACTCATGCCATTTGACCCTCGAATCAAATCTCACCCTCTGCCTCACAGCTTCTACAGCCTGTGTTATGCTTTTGCATTAAAATAGCTATCTATTTAAAGATCTGAATGCTAGCTAGCACATGGAGAGAGTGTGAACCCATGAAAAACTTTCCACTCAACAAAAAAAAAAATTCCTTGGAAGCCACGCCTTTTTCTTGGATCAGCCTCAGTATACAAAGAAAAACACATACTTGTACGTATACAATTAACTCATTTATATGGGGTTTTCTTAAACATTACATTTTTATATATCAATGATATGCAAAATAAATAGTAAAAAATAACACCTGAGCACAAGTTAAAAAATATACTGAATTTTTAATGATTTCTCTGTTTTTTTCTTTTTCAATATGTATCAGGCAGATTCCCCAACTTGTGTTGGAAACATGCATTACATCTGAAACTGTACAGTTGTGCTGTTTTTAAACAGAAACTGAATAGCACAAGAAAGTGAACACATATGACAGATGATTATTTTCCATGCAAAGGTTGTGATCTTATTTTTTATTATTTTTCAGAATTATATAAAACTATCCCCAGAAATATGGCACTCTTCATGATTTTACACATCAAGAAAGATTGAAAGGTAGACTTGGTTTACACAAGCCTAAAGACATGGATTGTGGTGCAACCTGGGTTTAATACAACAAGGATATGAGCACTTTGGGAAACAGAAAAGCCTGTGACCAAAGCTTCCCTCACAGAGAAACTAGAAAATACTGAATGTTAATCTTTTTTTTTTCATATAAACCAGACTGTTGATTATAAGTATTCATACAAGGAGGAGATAAATGAACATTTCAAAAGCTTCAAAAATGTTCTGTAATAACAGTAGTTCACGGCATTCTTTGGAGGTATGATCCAGTCTAGATCTGCACTGCCATATAGAAAAATGGGGACAGCTATCTTTAGGGAGTCTTCACTAATCAGCAGCGCTCTAGGCCCAATTATGAGCTTGCAGATGTCATGGCCATATTTGGTTCTTCTCTGACATTATTTTAGAGTCCATGCAGGGCTGGGAGCACGAATGAAAAGGAAAGCATTACACTTACTTATGAGAAGGTAGTGTCAATGGGCAGCTACATGTATTGTCTCATCAGCTGTCAATAACTGGAGAACAGGAAGTGATATAATTAACAATCTCATGCAAACAGATGTAAAAATGTAATATTAGACAGCTTAGGAAGTGCATGTTATAAGATGTAAGGTCAGAAAAAAACTGACCCACAATCCTGAGGGGACAGTATGATATTTTGAATCTGTATCACAGGTCTAGGGACCACCGACAGCTGCAACATGACATTAAATAAACTCCTCTTCCAGTGACTCTGCCCTACATTATGCTGACAAAGGCATGGCATAAAGGATAAGATGAGCAAAAGTGTCAGGTTGTGTAGCCAGCACAGTCACTCACTAAGGCTGAGTCAGTTATAATGGCATTAGATGTGCACACCGTCAGTTTGCACATCTAATACCATCTCATCACTTAGCGTATTACCCTTTAATTGATTCAGTTCCAGCAGTTTCTCTCACAAAGTCTAGTGTGGTTAACATTTACTTCAGCCATTTTTATCCACTGTGATAGTCGAAGATGAAGGATAACACAGCTCTGAGGAACAGTCTAAACCCTCATTTTCCCATGGAAGATTTAAAAGAAGGAAACGGCTAAGCTTAATGACCCACGCTCAATTGTTAAGTCCGGTTCAGAATGCTTTCCTCTCCAGCTGGTCCAGAATGGCCTGGATCCTCTGTACGGCCTCTTTTCGAGCTTGCCGCACAATCTCCTGTCCCTGAGTCTCCACAGAGTCCAGCTCTAGCAGCTCTTTGGTCAGCAGTTCCTCCAGACACCGGTAACTTTTGTCTGTTTTTTTGCCAACAAACTCATCAACATCCTCCTGAAGCAGCAGCACTCGGGCCATGACCTGTTGGACCTTGGCCAGGCTGGGGTTGTCACTCAGGGCCTGGGGTCCAGCTTGGCCGGGAGCTGGAACTTGGCCCGGGATTGAGGGCGGGGGCTCACCTTGTGAAGGATTTGGCTCACCTCTACTTGATTTGTTGTACATTTGAGGAGGTGAACTTATTTCAGCAGGTTTGCTGTTGAGTGGATTTGGTGATGGGGTCGGTCTGGGTTTAGGTCCCGGTTGTGGTGGTCGTTGGTGTAGTTGGTCCTGCAGGAACAACATACACGATGTGACACCATGGGCTTATGACATTTAATAAACCTGTACAGTGCATGAAACAAACCAAACTTATAAAGTGCGATGATTTCCTCAGTTGTCTGTGCAAGTGCTATAATAGACGAGTTCTTTTTAATTGTAAAAATTTCTCCATTTCACTGGCACCCATTTAGTGCCACTGAAATGGAGGTGGACTTAACTGCTAAGAGAAAGCTGCCAGTAGTCTGGAGCCAAGAGCAGATTTTAGTTTTCTCTGAACTTTGCCAGTCATCAGGTAGGATGTAATCTGCCTGTGATGTCTCCAAAGTACTTTTTATATGATTTTTGCATTTCTAATTACTATAACTGTCATCAACATTTCCTAAAAAGCATTCAAACATTCTGTTTTAAACATGCAGCACAGTCAGGAAAATATTATTCAGTGTATCCATCAAAGTCAACCTAAACTGAGCACCATCTCCTGAGATCAACAGGAATGTAATGAACCATGAAATGTACTTCTCCAGGGCTCCAGATATTTACCTTTGGCTGGTATGGTGGTGGAGCACCAGTTCCAGTCCCTGGCCATGCTGGGGGGTGTGGTGGACGGACAGGATTTCCATAATGGTTTTGTGGAGGCTGCTGACCCGGCTGCCACTGCTGCTGCGAAGATGCATATGGACCAGAGTGCGCCCAAGCCTCAGGCTGGGGACTGGGATGAAGGGACTGGCCAGTGGGGTAAGGGGGGTTTGGGGGCATTGCATGACCACCTTCACCGTAGTGAGGGTAAGACCCAGCAGGATATCCAGGACCCTGGGAACAGACACAGGGTAAATATATGTAGTGTCAGTTTATATTTTATTAACCTTAAAACTCTGGGCCATTTGTTTCAAGTGGGAATCATTTCAATGCCACACAAAACAATGGATTAGTTAATAGCAGAAGTTTCATTCATATAAAACCAAGTTATGATTAAAAAAACAGCAAAGCTAAGACAAATTCATAACCATCTCATCATGATGTGACTTTTACTTTTTGCTCTTCTTTGTCTCATTTTATTAATTAACAATGAATTCATATTTTTAGTAGTAGCGAAATAATAAATGTACCGTTGGATCTGCTTAGTGTTAGCTTAGCACTGCAAAGTTTGTCTCATTGGTCTGTTCTTCTATTAAATTATTCATAACATATGCTGGTCTCAGAATGTTAGCTTGGTTTAGATATTTGTCCACCCAAGTGCTTGTTGTGTGTTTCATGTTCTGTTTTCCAGTAATTGGTTTTCTTGAGTTTTTAGCTGATGTTCTTTGGTTACGTGGATGTATAGCATGTGCATATTGTGTTGCATAGCATTACCATGGCAGCACAGGTGGAACTGTGGCTCCCAGGGGCAACTGGGTTTAAGAGGCTATGAGTATAGAATTTATCCTGGTCCTAAAGCCAGGATTTGTTGAAGCTACGTTATAAGTAGTTTGTAGTTGATTCAACTGATAACCAACATATTTCACTGTTCCAATGATCTGAGTTATTAAAGTTGATATGACTGAAAAAACCGACTACAGTACGCATATGAATAAACTCACCCCTTGGCAGTGTGGCCCTGCATAGTGATGATGTTGGTGTTGGGAATGTGGCTGCCCAGAGGGCCCACTGCTCTGTTCGGCTGGACAGCCCTGGTTAGGATATGGACCAGGGGCTGGTCTCTGAGGGTCAGCACAGTAGAAAGGGTTGGACGGGTGAAAACCACTTGTTGAATACTGATTCTGAGGGGGGTTGTAGACACCATGATTGCTTGGATAACCTCCAGGCATTACCTACAAGTAGAAGTAAAAACATACTTAGCAGATGGGCAAACAGCAGAGAGAAAGAAAGACTGTAATCAAGAGTACATAGAAAATGTATGGCAAAGGTGAAAGCACTTAGAAGATTTAAAGACCGGATTTGCTCCTACACTTTCAGATTTGAAGAGCTATACCTGTGGATTGTACTGTGGCTGAACTTCTGATCCAGAGGGATAGGTGTTTGCATAATGCCCAGTGGAATGAGACTGAGGATACCAGTAGTGTGAGGGGTAGCCTGGATACTGAGGAGCGTCCTGTAAAAGACACATAAGAAATTATGAAATAGACAACAGTTGTTCAAATACACTTGCTACAATGCCAGGTGGTCTACAAGTGTTACACAGAATACCTTATGGGCAACTTAATACCATTAAGGATTTTTCCATAACTACTTTGACAAAATATGACACCAATTTTTGGAGCTGTTAAATTTTTATCATTCAAGCACTGTAAGAAAATATAAACGCAAGTATGTAACGACAAAGAAATTGTAGAAGTGTTAAGGTTCTCATTTTAACACACCACCTGTGGAGATCAGTATACCCCAACTGAGAAGGAGGTCACAAGTGCAAATGTGAAAGGTAAAAATAAGTTAAGTTGGCCACTTATGTAACAATTGACCTTTCATGTTATTAGCCAAGTGCTTTTGCCAAATGTTTAAAAACCATTGCACTTCTATACTTGTCAGGCAGCAGCAAGCTGACTCTGGAAGTGCTGTCTGTTGTCTCAATGTTTTTGTATATATAAAAATATATTTACTTTCGTGACAGTCGTTCTGTGGGGTAGCTTTATGTGGGAATATAGTTCTTGGAGAGAGTTGGACAAATGTGCATGATGCCAAAAGATAAGTGCAAATGAGCAAAAAGTGTAACTACCAAATAGACAGGATAAGGCTCTGAGGTAGGTTTAAAGATTTCTAACAAGACATGTGGAATTTCTACCTAAGAAAACTTTAACAAATTAATGGATTTTTAATTAAACGTATGTGCCAATTAAAACCTTTCAGGGGCAAATTTACGACCAAATATTTACATTTTTAGAGAAATGAAGGGACCTGCAAACAACATGAATACACTGACGTTGGCTTCAAGTACCACAAAGAGACGCTGTAAAGCCCTTGCTTTCAACATCACTGCCTCCCCCTGAAGTACAATAACTGAATGAGTTGTGACACTGACTCATTCATTGTTTGCTAGAGCAGTTTCGCCTGAAGCAGAAAAATACAGTGTAGGCTAACCTAAGCCGACCGGAAACAAGCTACGTAGACTATTTAGTGAAAAAAACTTTGTTATAAAACACCCTCTGCTTTGCCACAACTGTAATGCAATTAGCAGTGGTGTCACGGCTAAACAAACGTGACAAACTCGGCACAGATGAACTAGCAGGGTAGTGGTAACTATTACATAATGTCAGCTAGCCGCGTTAGCCGTCCAGCTAGCATAAGCACAGCTCTGCGCATGCTAACGAGGAAATAACATGTATTCACACGAATTCAGGTTTCTTTAAAAGTATTCACAAACGGAAAGACAACGCACAGGCTCTGGAGATTTGTCTGAGCTGTCTCCAGTCACTTACCATTGTGTTATTCCAGCTGGCTTTAGTATTTTCCGAGTTGCGAGTCGAGGGCCAGTCAGATTTAAGATTTGACTGGATTTGATGATGATGCATCAGCTATACGCGGTCCCCGGCTGCTGTCTTTTCATCTGCCATCGCAATAAACAAACCTTTAACTAATCTAACGCCGATTATCTGAGCTAGCAGTCGACCCTGAATGCTAACAACACTGTTGCTGTTTTTACAAAGAAGTACAGATCGCTTGACTGGACTCAGGAAATAATTGAATGACACGGAGTTCGCGCAATCCTGCCCTGTCTCTTTAATAAGAGGTGTGAGTAGATGACAGAGGTCTCACTCTGCTCAAATTTTCTGGTCTCACCAACGTCATTGAGTAGTGTTAAGTTCCTTCTTTTCGTCAGGATAAAACTAGAAAAGAAAGCAATATAATGACTGAATACAGTATGAACTCGTATTGAAACAACGAGAATGGATCTTGGACAATGGTATTCTAACAAAGGCGAAACTATCGCACTATTCCACTGCTATTGTGAGCACTTTGTTTTTGTTACGATCTTTGGTCACGCAGAAACGTCAGTCATAGCGTTGAACCAATTGGAGAAACTTAATAGAAATACACTATTTTCTTCGTTATTTATCATACCACGGTGTAAAAACGTGAAAGGAGTATGTATTAGTTTATTTAAAGATGTACCCTTAATAAAAATATATCATAAAATAAATTGATCAACAAAAATATTCAAGATTGCAGCGCGTAAAGGGTTAAACGTCTACAGGAAGTTTATCCCGGGCGTGTATAAAGACGCTTCCTGTGGTGCTCTTGAAAGAAACATATTTGAAACATTCATGGCTTGATGTTATATAAAGATACACAAAGCGACTACATATTAACCCAAGATGAACTACGTACCGGGGACGGCGAGCCTCATTGACGACATTGACAGTAAGTGAAGGGAGGATTGAGTTGTGGAAGGTGTAATTTTATTAGTCAGTGGAGCATCGTGTTTAAGTCACAGTAGATCATCTCAGCCGTCTAATATTGTTATTTAACAAGCTTGTGTTGTTTGCATTCTGCAGAGAAGCACTTGGTCTTGCTCCGAGATGGCAGAACATTGATCGGTTTCCTCAGAAGCATTGATCAGTTTGGTAATTGATTTTTATGCTGCTTTACTTTACTCACAGGGTTCAACATATAGACCAAGCAGTTTGGTTAATTTAATACGCATGTAATTCCCACTATCTGTTTATTAAATGTTCTGAAAAGTGCTATTCCTTCTAAACGACACTGTATCTTCCTAATTTGTGTCTTATTCTGCAGCCAATTTAGTTTTTCACCAGACAGTGGAGCGCATCCACGTGGGAAAGAAATTTGGAGACATCCCCCGAGGAATATTCATTGTGAGAGGAGAGAATGTGGTCCTGCTCGGAGAAATAGTAAGTGGACATCTTCCTGCTTTATTTATCTCCGTCAATGTGGTCTGATACAGATCCAATTAGTTTAATAACACATTGATGGTCAGTATGATGTTATAAAAGCTTTCATTTCTTCAAGAAGGCAATACAAATGATTTGATCAGATTACTTTGTGACATCATCTGACAAACGAGGACCTTTATTACCATGTTAAATTCAGTCACACCACCTGATGAAAAGGTGAAAAACACAGGTCACATGTCACAGATAATGTTTTAATAACACTGTCAATGAACTTGACAGGTAATTGATAGTGGCATTATGGACTGAAAATGTCAAAAAGACCCACTGTTTCATCTCTTTCCTCGAATATCTTACCTTAAACACTTTATTAGTATAAATAGCTTGTAAAGACTTTTGTTTTTATTCCATAGAAGTATCAGTGCATAGCATCAGAGCTAAACCCCCCCATGTTGGACTGGTAGCTGTTGTTAAAAAACAAAACACCATGTCTTGAACCTCTTTTCCTTTATACTGTTGGATAGTATAGTGATTGATTCATCAAGAACTAGGTGTAAGATATGTCAATACTTGGACTGAAGTTTCATGCAACACAAAAACAACTAGTACAGGGTTTTATTCACTATGGGGCAGGGCCATGTGTCAAATATAGTGGTTTTAGTGTTTACTTCCAATCACAGACACACATGGATTTATTTATTTTTTGGTATCAATACATGTGCAGATATATTTGCAATGCATTATGGGATATTGGCTATTTTCTTTTGAGCCAATGAGTACTAAATGTGTTACTTTAGTACAACTTCATTTCTGTAGCTCATGTAAGTTGACACGTTTCATATTAGTCATATCTCTTAGATTACTATATATATGTGTGTGTGTATTCTTTTTCTGCATACTGCCCAACCATAAGACTTGAAACATCACTATGCAGATCTTGTGCATAGGAAGCTGATGTGTCATAAATGCCAAATATTAATTAGGTTGGAAAAATTACAAGACAAGTCCAGCAAGAAATGTCTTAGTGTCCAACTTGGTGGAATTGAGTCAGGCTTTTTCTTCGATGAGAAGGAATCAAGGTGGTACCATCCTTAATTCGTTTTTCCCTTCATACTTATTAATGGCAGTTATCATGTTTTTAAAAATGGTAATACTTTAACAAATCAGCAACATCTGGTAATATAAGATAAAGTTTCTGTGATTAGACTCACTGAATATCTTATTTGCCTCTTTATAGCATATAGCCGGGGTGTCAAACTCATTTTAGTTCAGGGGCTACATTCAGCCAAGTATGACCTGAAGTGGGCCGGACCAGTAACACACTAGCAGTGGAAAAAAGTCAAATTACATTATAATAATTATGTCTAAAAAGTTTCATTAAAAATGTGAGTAACATGAACAACCTGAAATGTTAAGTGCAGTTTTAACAAAGTTATGCCTCAGTTTATCATTTACACAATGTAAATTACAGATCACAGTGAACCTATAAATACACAAAACATTTAGTAACAGGCAGAATATTGGTAAAATTGCACACACTTCTCTTAAGACATTTCACATTGTTCATATTTGTTCAGATTACTCACATTTTTTGTGAAAGGATAGTTTCTAAATGTAAACATTTTCATGTAATTTTACTTTTTTAGCACTAAAACAAAAAGAAAAATTTGGAATTGTCATTTGTAGGTTATCATAGTATTTTACTGGTCTGATCCACTTTAGATCAAATTGGACTGAAAGTGGAACCTGAACTAAAATGATTTTGACATCCTTGATTGTTAATATCTTCAATGTAATTTTGATATTTCTCAAATTCATCCCAAGGGCTGGTTTTGGCCCGTGGGCTGTGTGTTTGACACCTGTGGCATATAGTGTATAAGCATGGTAAAAGTTTGCTGTGGCACCTTAAATTAAAGCTCGACAGCCTTTTTCTACATCTATAAAGTATTATTTCCAAAATACTGTACAGGGTGTTCATAAAGTCTCTGTACAAGTCAATGATTTGTTTACAAAAGCAAATCAATTGACGAATCTGCAGAATGATCACAAAATGAAACGTAGATATTGAAGTGTTTTGCTTCATAATACACCTCTATATGGGCACCATTAGTTGCACGAAGTACATCAAGACGGCACTGGATTTCTTGCCATATTTACTGTAGCATAACCTCATCAATGGTCGTTGATGTCCCATATCTTTGTTCGATAGACAATACCTTTAACATAACCTCATAGACAGAAATCCAGGGCAGTGATATCTGGTGAAGGAGGTGTCCAGGGAATTGGACCATCCCTTCAATCCTCTGGTCTGGAAATGTTTGATTTAGGAACCCACTAACATGTAGTCTCCAATGTGGTGCATTATTCGCAGAGTCTGTGTGTCCGATTTTGTTTTCCATAAACCACGATACACATTACACCTTTTCTTAAGCCATTTTAGCCCATTTTTAGAGGTTTATTTAACAAAACCTATTTCGTCAACAGGGTACCTGAAATACACAAATCCAATGTGATTAAAAACTTTGATAACCACTGAGTACATAGAACATATCTGATCAATTGCTTTTGTAATTTTTTTTTTTAATTGTAAGGAGACTTTGTGTGTACTGTCACTACATTGGCATAATGTTGGAATTGCAGGTACAAGTGAGTGCAAAGCATTTAAGACAATTCAGAGATTTAACAAGAGCTGAAGGTGGCCAAAAATTTGACAGCGTTAAAACTTGTGTTGTTTTTGTCTCTGCAGGATGTGGATAAGCCTTGCGACACTGTCCTGCAGCAGGTCTCCATCGAAGAGATTCTGGAGGAACAACGGCTGCAGCAGCAAGCCAAACAGGAGACGGAGAAAGTCAAAATGCAGGTCCTGAAAGACAGAGGCCTTTCCATACCCAAAGCTGATAACTTAGACGAATACTAACACCACCTTGATTCCATTACTCATTTGCTATTGGACTGAACGTTTTTTTTCTTTTTTTTTTTCTCTCTATGTTAATCACGAGGGAGCATGATCATGTATTGTTGTTTTTTTAGGTACAAGGCAACATCTTGTGGAGCCTTTATACTGTATCAGTTTAATTTCAACTATTTGGAGAAAAAATGTGTCGGGTGCTCTCAGGTTTGCAGATCATGTTGGGGGGAAAAATGAAACCTATGTGTCGACGATCACTATGTTGTCAACTTAGCATTTATGTTACAGCAGCACTTTGGATTCTCTGGACTCTGGAATATATTGAGTCTTTTTAATTTGGAGACATGTAGGCCTATTCTTGACAAAAATGACCGGCTATTCTCCATTAAATGTTTAGTTTTTCATTAAGAAATGCCTGCCTTTATACATTTGTCATGTCTGATCTGTTTTGTTTATAATTGTACCGCTGAATTAATGCATTGAAAATATGTTAAAAGCTTAAATATTTGGTTAGATGTTTGTTTAGAGAAGAGAATGTTTTCCACTGTGAAACATGCAGGCAATGTTATATTGAAGGTACTGTAAGCTCTGTTCATTTGTTATCAAATCTAAAAGGGCCTAATTCATTTTGTGCATATGACATATCAGTGCATCAGGCAAACTAATATCCTGTTCATGAAGATAAAGCACATCCAGATAATAGATCCTAAATGCCTTCATCAGTCAATAACCTTGTTAATCACTGGAACAGAGACAGGAGGTAAAGTAAACAGCCCATCAGAGACAGATCGAGAAAGCTTTGAAACAGCCTGCAGCAGTGTGCAGGATGGCTGTACTCTGACTTACTGCCTAGCATGAATTCTGAACAAATAACTATTAAAGAAAACAGCCTGAAGTAGAAAGCACTCAGAGAACAAACCTCTGCCAATGCAGCTAAATTCCCCACAACAGTCACAGTGGCCTCAGAGACCACATAAGTCATTATATTGCATTCTTAAGGATAATGATCAAAAGATGCCTCATTTAAAATGTGAAGGAAGTCAGTGCACAAAATTATCTAATCGGATGCTGTGACCTCCACATCTTTCATGGCCAAACTTTTTGTGCTGCTAGATCTAGAGAGTATACATGCCTGTGGTAAATTGCAATGGAGAAAAATCTACTGACTTTTGACAAGTATATTAACAAATCTGACCCTGAATAGTCTGTAGTTCTGAATATCATCAGAACCTGACAAAAAAGCAGGAAGATGTGTCCAAAAATAATGGACAACAGACATGAATGGATGCAAAAACATAAGCAGATGGACCTGATACATGTCAGAAACTTTGTAATCTATTCTTAAAAATGTCTAAACGGCATTTAGTCTTGGTTTATTATTTGATATCATCATAGAAAGTAAAGGATTTTTGTGATTCTACAAATGCAGCAGTCATTCTGACCATGTGATGAGATTATTTCTAATCATTTGGAAAATCCCTTTCTTCATTTATTGGAGTTAGATCATAGACAGAGCTGTTGATCACATTGAAAACCTACTCACACATGCAAATAAGCATTTTTATAGTTCAGTTATGGGATTTCCAAGCTTACTGAACTGCTACTAGAAAACAACTATAAAATGTATAGGTGTCTTCTTTATTATGATAAGATCCTCACAAACAACCAAAACTAGAAAGAATATACAGTATTTTGTTGCTTCCATGTGCCTGTGGTCTCATGTAGGATTTGCGCCACAAGGGGGCGACTATAATTTTCCTAACTGATATTTCTGCAGCAGTAATTATTAATTTTAACCTTAATTCTTTTCTCACAGTGGGGAAAAGCTTTAATTTGGAGAAGGAAAAGACTGATGAGGTTACAACAAGTATGCAAGCAGATATCCATATATTTAGTGTAAAAAAAAAATGTGTGGAATTAGATACTCAGTTGTGAACATGTACTGATGCTTTCTTTGGGTGGGCTCTGGGGGATCTGGAATTGGATGATGTTAATAAGTGATAAAGCCTCATAATAAAGCAGGCTTGGATCAGAGAAATGCAAGTGGTGGAAGGTCTTTGCAAATAGACACAATGTGAGATGAGGTTTAATAACAGAAATGAATGGAAACATTTAGTCACATGGTGGGAATTGAAACTGAGAATACCCTGTGTCGGTATTTTTTTTTTTTTAATGAAGTGCATCCTTCAACTTGTTTCTGGGACCTACCAGAATAAAATCCCCATATTAGTAGCATGCTTTTATTCTGGTGGCTTGGCTTCTTCTCTGTCCGAGTTGTTTCTGTCTCCGGCTTGACGCAGCCGTGACACAAGCCCAGCCCATTTTGATTACGCACCAACAGGGGAGGGGGGCGCGCTGATGTCCTCTCCGGTGCACTCAGCCAACCCCTGCTGTTGTAATGTAAAGCTGGTACCAACCTGGTGTACGGCTGTCCAGAACACGTAAAAAAGGACCCGGTTTGCATACATCGGTGTATCCATCTTGAGTATTTTCTGCGTCGGTGAGGTTCCGGTGCCAAATTACGCATGGAATGGTTTTGGGGGGATTGGAGTAGAAATGCAGCGCCGCACTTCCAGCCCACAACAAGAACCATGCCCAGCTTACATTGCAAGCAAATCTATGACATCCTGTTTTATCCCTTACGACTTTGATATGAGTGAAATTTGCTCGGATACCGACGAGGAATAAAGAAAACACACCATCCAAGCTCAAGGACGCTGTTTTCGCTGCAGACGCTTGTGTACCGAAAACCTCTGCATTTAGGATTTTTTTGATGGAGCTGGAGAACATAGTAGCCAACACTGTACTGCTCAAAGCGAGAGAGGGTAAGTTGACACATAAAAGAGCCAAGTGCAAACAGTAAGTAAAGCCTCATTTTTGCGCGCAATACGCAGAGAAGGTGGGAATAATGGTATTGATGACGGCGGTGGCACCGGGCTCATTACAGCAGGTAAACCCTCCGGATGCAACAGAAAAGAAACCTTATGCAATGTCACAGGCAACACCGACATGTCTCATTTGGGAATGTGTTCACCAGATGTCAGTTTTAACCTGAGATCGAGACTGTGGATGATTTTTCTGTGCATCTTTTTTTTTTTTTTTTTTTGACAGCTTATATGCGTTTTCCCACATATGTAAAGGGAGGAGGGGGCATCTGCCTCCCACATCCGCTTTCGCTGTCTGTGCAAATGAATGCGCTCTTTCGCAACATTATACATGCTGAGGCACACATTGAAGCAGGGAATATCTCCTTTCTAGAGGGAATAAATGAATGTGGGCTGGCTGGCATTTCAACGGTGATCTGATGACGTGACTGGTGTAGAAATCCACGGGGATTGCACAGAGACTGGTTTATCAGCGTGTGAAGGCCAGATCATGTATGCAGTTTGATCATGTAGTTTGAGATATAATGGTATTTATTGTTATTAATGCCTGGTTCTGGGGAAAGCAGGGTCGTTCTGAGGGCAGATGGAAGGCCTGAAGGTAAACATTATACAGTCTGACTCCATGATTGTTTCTAATGAATGGGAACTAGTCACTGGTAAGGCATGGACATTAAACATGCACTTTAGTTCCAGTTTTAAGGGGGGAAATTAATTCTCATATCTTCCCTTTTCACATATGATGATACCAAGTATCTAAATATTGATGTGAAGTGTAATTGGCACTCAGTTGAATTCCCCTCGGGGTATCTGGGCCTGATTGTTGGAAACTAAGGGGTTAAAGATAAGCACTCAAGCATCCTACCAAGTATATTTCAGAAAATAAAGATATGATCATTTAAAATCAATACGAAATTCCAAGTGAGTCAGTTGTGGTCTGTCAATGTGCACACACTCCTATACAGAAGTTTTCTAGCAGAATGTGGTTTCATGTGGCAACAGCTTCTGTGGACGGTGACGCAGGAGAAAACTGTGCCTCTGAGCCCGTTTCATTTATCTCAAAGTAATAATAGGGGGAAAAAAATGGGCAGTCTGCAGAGAAGGCAGAGAAAGTTGCATGGGACTTGAAGGAATAATCAAGTAAAACAAGGATCTGACATGTTGTCAAAATCCATCTGAAAGATGCATCTGCCTGTGGGTCAGACTGGACATGTATTTTGTAGGAGCAGACTACACAACTAGAGCGAGTGAATTAAACTTCATGAATTAATAAGAGTGGTTAATGAGCCATGACAGATCTCGCTTGTCCCAGCTGCTTCATTGGTGCTCATCCAGTCTCTGTCCTGACTGTGTGTGGGAGAGAGAAGGCCTTTTTACAATTTCACATAAAAGGATGAAATGCTTCTTTGACTTAATAGCTGAAACACTTTATCAGCTGCTGTAGAAATGGCTTTTTTTTCCCCCCAAAATGCATCCATGTGAGCGCAGATAAACAGTTACTATTAGCTGCACTGTTCATTCAAACATGTCACAGGTTGTTACCAGTGTGTTACTGGTTGTGTTTGTCTGAATCATTAGTGGTTTTATCTTACGGGGCTCAGTGCCAAAGGCTGTGCTGATGGTAGTTACTCTCCTACTGCTCAGTGTTATGAATCAGAGTACAGTATAGTTTACACAGAGGCTCATTTTAGGTCACATACCAGGAACAGTGAGAGAATGTGAATTGAGCGAATAAAGAGTGTTTATTCCTGTTTGTTTATGGGAGAGTGTCTTGAGCCAGAGCTTGAAAAGAGAGGCACGCATCCTCTATCCTACAGCTCCCAGGGACATACAACAGGAAGGCCCAGTTTACACTCCAATCTTTGCCTGTTTATGCCGCCGTCCTTGTACTTCTCAAATCAGTAAAACAGTGTGAGTGGCAGCGAAGCATAGAAATAATAATAATAAAAAAAAAAAAAGCTATTGATATCCTCAGGTCAGGAGCAGAGAACGGAGTCTGTGCCAACTTTGCGTCGCTCTTTGGCTTTTCTGAGTCAGTGCTGAGTGATCTGACAGCGCTGCTCTCGATTTTTAGAGCCAAGTTCACAAGAATGCTCATTATTACAACCTAGAAATGGGTGAGTCCTGCTTGTGGATCCGGACCAGCTGGGACATGTTTAAAATGTTTAGGTGAAGCAGGACTTGAGATCAATATGCCGTTTCATGTTAATCACAGAGCAGAAAATATAACATGTTTAGATTTCCAACTGGCTTCCAAAGCAGCGCCGACCATATTGAACCATCTCATTAAGTAGTCTTGACCGCTCTCTTACATAAAGCCAAATGGTATTATACACACATCAGATAGACGCAGCCCATAAGCTATTTAATCAAATTGATAGTTACATAACAAACTGAGTGGGCTACTGCCATCCGAGCTCCATCTTCCTGTGGAGCTGCTCTGCGGAAGATACTTCATGGATGATGAGTATGAAGTGAAATGAAACACCCCGATCTCTACACTGGTCATCTGAGTATCATCTGACAGCTACTGTTAACCATGTCAGAGTGGCAGGAAATGCTGATGTGCTGATATGAGGAGCTAAAGTCAGTTGAAGTAAATCGGGGGTCACAGCAGATCAGATAGAGTTCTACTAAATTATCAGTCTCATATGATTGATACGGTGTTTAACGGGGAGATCAGTTTGTGCCTTTGCAGTGTCGTCTTGGAAACGTATAAACAGAGGGAGCCCATTTAATACTGAGCTATAGAACACATTTTAACTCTGCGTGAGTTCTGTGGTCCTGTGTGTCTTTTATTTATTTATTTTTTATTGATTTTATTACTTTTAACTCTATGATTTTATTTTATTTCAAGCATTGTTGTAGTTTTATGTATTGATTGTGCAGCACTTTGGAAACGTTCTTGTTGTTTTGTTGTCTTGTTGGATTGAAGTTTATATAGGGGCGTAAGAAAATCTCTTTTCTGCAATATATCGCGATATTTCATTTCAGGATAGTGTATTGATATTTAAAAGTACTGTGTCGATATTTTAGGTATTTATTGAAATGCAGATATGGCAGAGGTTTGTTATTGTTTTTCTTTTTTGTTTATATTTTATTTATTATTGTTAACGACATATTATTACTATGTCAGCCCTGCGATGAACCCGCCTTCGCCCATAAGTCGCTGAAATAGTCTCCAGCGACCCCTGTGACCTTTCTGAGGATAAAGCAGGTTCAGATCACGAATGAATGAATATTATTAACGCAGTTTTATGAAATAATGATTATATGAAGCATCCTAAAAGCCCTTTTTCTTGTGTCTGCGAGAGGCAGATGTTAGTTCCTTTGTTGGGATTGTACAAAAATAATGTTACAGTGTTAGTTATGAACTAATAACATATTAATATTTGAGCAGGATCTTAAACTGTTATATCTGTAAAACATAATTTAAGTTTTTACAGATGAAAATGTGATACAGTATTAGATCATGTTCTGATCAGATAAAAATGTGTTTAGTATTTGTGCATATTTCTGGTGTAACTCAAATCTTCCAGGAAATAATTATTTTTAAAAAAGAAACCCCCCAAAAAAGTATCAACAGTATCATGATATATCGTGATATATTGTATCGTATCTGCAGATTTTGGCCAATACACACCCCTAAGTTTATGTGAATGTT
>JAPTYQ010115802.1:0-20523 GCA_029814465.1 Ostorhinchus cyanosoma
TTTGCCGTGGTATCGTTTCAGTATCGGTATCGAGATACTTTAGGCTGGTATCGTATCGAAGTCAAAATTTTGGTATCATGACAACACTAGTCTGGTTGTATATTTAAAGTGTCATGAGATAACTTTTGTTATGATTTGGTGCTATATCAATAAAATTTTATTGTTTAATTGTCTGTGACAACCACAATTAGATGTAAAAAAAAAAAAAAAAAAATTTAAACAGTGTATGAAGTCTATTTTTAGAGGTATGTTTTTAGATATTTTCAGAATGTCATGTGTCTGAACAAAAAGTAGTTGTATGGTCATTTTAAAATTGGTAGTGATAATTGCTGATGGAGTCCACTTGATGGTGCTGTGAAGAAAAGTTTAATGTCATCTGACTTCACACAAAGCCATAAATACAGGGTGTCACAACAAAAAACTATACACACTTTAAATAATTGTAAAATAGGTGTTTATTAAACTTAATTTAATTATCAAAATGTAATAGAATTTACAAACATTTCATTGTTTTGTCACCGCCTGTTCTCAAAATGACATCCGTTCTGTTCGAGACACTGCTGACAACATGAAGCAATGGAATCGCACACATCACAAAACAATGCCCTTGGTATTTGCGTGAAAGTAGCATTAACAGTAGCAGTTTAGAATGACTTTCCTTTCTTCAAAGGTTAGTCTAGCTGCCATCATTAATTCCAATGGGTTTAATCTGCAAAGAAAAAACAAACAATTGAGTTATCAGCTGCTGAGGTGTGTGTACGCATTCTTTTGGGACACCCTGTATTTTAACTGTCTTTTTTTTTTTAGAAAAAACTGTCAGTTAAAACAGTGTTGTGTAGGAGTAAATCTCATAGCTATCCTTCGCTTAAATATTGGGTATAGTGCCTCACACTAGTATTAAACTTGAGCATTGTCTGCATGTAGGTTAAACTCACCTTTAGAATAATTGGCATCAACTTATCCGAAGCTTCTTGCTCAAAATAGTAAAATATGACCTGATAGTGTCACTAACTTGCTCCGTCACTGATCCAGCAGTGGAAGGGAAACTTGTAGGTGATCATCCTTCTTGAGACTTCACTTTCACCTTGCAGGGGAACCTAGTCTTCTGGGAACACGAGCAGGGGCTTTTTGTCAACTTAAATCATCCCCAGCTTTCAAAGAACCATAGGGCAGGGCACAGAAAATGTAGAGTTGCGCAAAAAGACCAAGACAGGTTGATAGACATTTGTTTTTTGGCAGATGTAGAGTCTGGTATTGCTCAAAAAATCTATTTTGTTTCAGAAATACGTCGGTGACTTTACTCACAGTTGCATTTATGCAAATCAGGGCTGATCTATTTGGTATGAAACTGTTTATGACTTCAAAAAGGTCATTTCTGTTCCTTTAATAACACTCCTCACTCAATCTTTTAAACCCAATATTATAACTTCAGCCTCATTACCTTCATAATACATTTTTAATCTAAATCATATTTCAGTTCACATCACAATACAGTTTTAAGCCCATCTGTATGATTGTAATCTGACAATCTATGAATAATAATAAATGACAAATTAGGAACAAGGCACAACAAACCCCACCCCTCGCACATAATGTAGCTTATTTTGGCATCGATCCAGCTGATGTCATCATGTCTGTGTGCGCTGAAAAATGACACAAACATTTTTTAGAGTCATGTCAGCATGACATTATTTCAAATCAGTCTACTCATGTCCTGTTAATACTGACCTGGGATCTGTATTTCTCATATCAGATTCGCCCCTGGAATTTTCCTGTAAGGTAATTAAGTCTAAAAATATTGCTACCTCACAGAACTTGAGAACTTTTTACGAGCTTCCAAGTCTTTAAGAATGGAATAGAAGAAGTAAAGTTCATTTGGGAGATTGAGTGACGGGAAGGTTTTATGACACTGTTAACTGTAAAGTCCTTCTGTAAGTGTAGGACTGTAACTTAAGGCAAGGGGGAAAAAAGGTCAAAAACATACATCATCAATATTTTATCATGATGCGTATTCATGGAGCTTGTCACTTAGAAGAGAAAGTCAAGACCTATTTCTGCTGCTTACAATGTGAATGTTGAACTCTGCTTCACCCAAACTTAGAATACCTAAAGAATGATAGATGTGACTTCTTTTTCCTAAGAAAGAAGAATGTCGAGAGAGAAATATAGAAGAAAGGCCTCAGTTGTGAATGATGTAAACCATAATTTGACATCAAAATGTAAATATAGTTATGCAAAAGATGCAACATCTTAACATTATAAAGGAGTCTTAGGCTACGTCCAGACAACAATGCTCATGGTATTTATATTCCTGAACAGAGTTTCAGGAATATTATGTTTTTGGTCCAACCGCCGCCGGTAGATATCCTTCGTGTGAATGCGATAACTTGAAAAATACTCGGTTTAGAAATTCCATGTTTCCATATCAATGAATATCATGGAGAGGAAGAACTGATTTGATTTTGGATGATTTACTATTTCTAGTTTGCCCACAAAGGGGCGCTAAAAGGTTTAAAATCACTAAACACTCTTGTTCATATCTGGAACTATTTGTCTGTCTTCAAATCAAGTGCAGATGAGAGATCATGACCTGGGGATGCCTCACGTCATCACATCATGGCTGTCTGGTTAAGGATTGGGGGGCGTGCGGCGATATACCCCTAGCCATCACTTCCAACGGCTAGTTTTCTTTTGCGAGAAGGGAGATGAATATAGCACAGGGAATGATACCTAACAGCAGAGGGGGGGATAATTGTAAGAGCAGAGGGAGGCACTTCTCCGTAAGTACCACGATGTATGTATTTCTTTCTCTCTTTTCTCGCTCTGTCTTCAGTTATCTTATGAGTAACGGAAAATTTAAGCTTGACATATCGTGATACATAACGTCTGATATGACAAAAATGATCATTATGTGTTTTTTTTTTTCCAAATCACCCAGCCCTACATACATCTAATTTGCTCTTAACTAGTAGCTCTATTCTGCTATTTGACTGACCTTAAGTTACAGCTCCACGACCAACACCTATATGCCTACATAATTACAAAAATGTAGTTTTGTCATGGCTAAGAAGAAACATAGCTCCACAACAGAATTGCCTTCTTTGGAATGGCCAGCTGAGCCCAGAGCTTGTTAAAACTGCTATCAATCTCCTATTCCTCATTCCTGCCTCTTTTAGCAGGAGGAGTGATTGCATGCAGCGTTTCTCGCCCTAGGGAGGGAAAATGTGTTTCCCTCAACTGCCTGTATGCCTGGTGGTGTGAAATCTCAGACCACCAAGGTGTGTTTTTTTTTTTTTTTTCCTCTCTCATGAGTGAACCTTGTAAATGTGTCTGTGAGATCCTAAACTATGAGACCTGACAACCCCTGACACTGGGACAGGATGGAGGATGGAAAAGATGCATGTTGTGTATCGTTTCACTTGATCCAGGACCAGGTGCAGCTCATCCCATGGAGCTCTCATTAGTGAGATTCACCATTATCCACGAGTGAGAGAGAATGGCTGTCAGTGTGAAAAGAGAAAATTCCTAATTTACCCAAATCCTTGGTTAATCCAATGAGTCCCTGTTCTCTAATCCTTTCTATTCTCAGTGTGAGAATAAGACGCTAGAGATGGACAAATACTGCTAGGAAGACATCAAGATGAGAACAAAAATTTCAGCATGGCACTAAAAACTTTGGCTCTGGTGAAGAATGTCAGCTGAACTATGGTCAGTCATTAAGCTAAAGAGCCGCCGGTACCACTACTTAAGATTATTAATGGATGGAAAATGCCAAGGTCAAGCCGCTCACTTGTGCCAGTAAATCTCTCCGCTGTGTTTACATAATCGCTTACACTCTCTGTGTGAATTGAGACTGGGGGTTATGATTTTGCTCTTTTTTTATGCACTAATTTAAATTTCTTTTCATTACATATTGTAGTGTTTGATCACTGTTCACATTTGAGTAATGACCATACAGCACAAGGCATGATGTGAGAAAACATTAGAACTGTTACCCAAAAAAAGCATTTTGGTGTCTTCTGAGCACCCAAACATCTGAAAAATATCAAAAACTCATGGGGAGGAATGCTTCTAGGACTCAAAAAAAGTTTGTTTCAGGTGCTCTTTGGAGAAGGGATTCATAAAGTAAATAACGCGAAGAAAACTCCAAGGCACTCTCTGTAAACATTAAAATGCCTTCATTCCAGTGGTTCCCAACCTTTTTTGGCTTATGACCTTATTTTAACATCACAAATTTCTGGTGGCCCCAGACATTCAAAACGGAAACTTTTTTTTTGCTAACATTTATTTGCTTTCGATCATGTATTAGTTTCCTATATGTTGCAAATAAACATTAATTTTAGATGACATTTAATCTAATGTATATTATTGTGGACAGAGGCAGAAAAGCCAGGTGTAGATAACTGCACAAAGGGAGAATTAGATTTTCCTTGGTCAGGATATGTACAGTCAGTCCAGTTTGGATTTACAAGGAGACAATTAATACTGAACAAACAAGAACTAAACTATAACGAAACTGACCAGTGACCATTTGATAAACAGTACCACAGTGCTTCAGTTTCAGCCTCAGTTTGTCATGTCTTTTATGGATTGTGATTGTTTCTCTACTCGCCATATTTTTTTTTTTTTATTGGTAATTAGTAACCCCATGTGGGGTCCCGACACCAAGGTGGAAAAACATTGCTTTATTCTCATGCCGCAGTCATGTGTAAACCTTAAAGAACACTTCAGCGTGTTTTGGCATCAGGAACTCAAACAAAGCAATGTTGTTGTCAAACAAATGAAACAATGCTTTGTTTGACTTCCTGATGAAGGCTTGAGGTCTACACATGACCGTGCCATGAGAATAAAGGCATCTTAATGCTTCAAGAGGGTGCCATTTATTTATTTTACAAATGTAGCACAGTTATTACAATCAACAAAATACATTTTGTTATAGGACACTCCAAAAGCAGTCCTCAGCTTATAAATTGGGTCCTTAAGTAAGTAATAAGAGACACATTTTGCATTAAAAAGAATTAAAAATGCCTTGGAGTTTCCTTCCTGTTTGGTACTCATTTAAAAAAATGTCATGTATTGGCTTACTTCCACATTTTTACTGACACATCCGCTGTTTAAACACTTTTTCTGTTTTTTGTTTTTTACACCTTTACCATCATCTTCATCTTTTGTCATTTTATGATGCGCTGTATATAAGTCTTTTATGCTGTTATTCTGTTTAACATCAGATATATCTCATCTGTATTTTACATGGCTTTGGTGAGATCAACATTTACAACCTCTTACAGAATATATTTGCATATTATTGCTATATACAGTATCTTTCTCTGCCAATTGTTGACCCAATAATCTGTTTTTGGTCACAGAACTGTAAGTGTATGAAACACAGGTATATAATGATAAACATTTACATTCCAAAACAGGTGAGTACCATGTTGGACATCGTGAAGCAAATGGAACTCAAACACATCGACAGGAAAAAGAAATAAAAAAAAAAAAAAACATTCTTGCCAAGAAAGTAGCACAGACATTCTGCGTTTCAATCTAGAGCTTTACAAACTAACCCATGCCCTGTCCACACAAAGATGGAGGTTTTTCTAAACATATCTTTTCTTCCTCCATTTGTTGTTGTTAATTCTGTCCACACAGCCTTTGCTTTACAAAAAATCTCTGTCCACATGACATTTAAAAAAAAAAAAAAAAAACAAGAAACTGGTACAAATGCTCAGAGAAACCAGAGAAATGTTGAATTGAAAACTGTAGACACTGTACCCTGGACATAGACCCAGAGAAATGAATCTGTCAAGAAGGTGAGCAGCAGTGCTCAGTTATAAACTTGTTTTTTTGCGTGTTCATTAGGGTTGTCCGGGTGTATTTTTTTTTACATTATGTGAATTTGTCTCCATGATTACGCCTATCTACTGCAAATCATGCACTGATTGGATTTGATGCTTCAGGTGCATCGTCACTACACAAAGAAATAATAAGAAAAAGCATGATTTTCCAGTCACTCCATTATCCCTGTTCACATGGATACATGCAAACCAGAGTTGCTTTTTGTTTTTTTTTTAGATTTTCTATTTCTGACCTAAAGTAATCTTTATGTTTGGACCAAAAGCAAAACACTGAGAAAAATCATCCATTCAGTTTATTAGTTAAAATTGATAAGTCATTTACATATCTGTATTTAAATATCTGTTTTGCACTTGCAACATCCACATTAATATGGCATCAGCTAGCGCAGGGCGATATCTCATTTTGATGATTCGATATGATACAGATACTTTAAGTGTTTGTTTGGTTTTTTTCTTATTAAAATGTTACACTTAAAAGATATCTCACATGACAAATACTGTCCATTTAACAGCTTTAATGTGCATAACCTTTGGTGGCCATTTTTTAAAAAGCAATTAAATGTAGAAAAACACAAATAACAGACATGAATATTGATTAAAATGTTAAAGTAAAACACTAATAAATATGAATTAAATAATGTCAAACTAAAACAAATAAAACATAAATTAGCCAATGGCTACTGTCATAGTACTGTGACACAAAATATCAGTTTGTCTTTTGCCACAGACCAATCAAATGTATGGAGTCAGGACAGATGAGTCAGCCGTTGAACAGAGGAAGACGCTCGTGGAGTTGATGAAGATGAAGGTACTGTGAAGACACAGGAAATGCTGAGAATCGCCACTGATGTGATTGACATGAAGAGGATTAATGAGAGAACATCAGACTGACATTAGGTGACTGAAAGTGGTGTCAGCTGAGGTTCATATGGGAAAAATGAAAACTGAAGCTTTTCAGGAGGAACTGGAGCAGCTGTAGGGTTTGAATAAGGCAAGCCTGCAGCGGATACCAGATCTCAAGAGGAATAGAACAACAAATGAACCACATTTAGACCAAAAAAATAGAGACAATGAGATAGACTGTTCTTAAGTACTTGGAGAAAGACAGTGAGGTGGAGGATCAGCCCAAATCACAGAGGATTCTATCTGTGAGTGTGAAGAGGCAGCATGAACAGCTGGAGGTCAGTACTCTGAAAGAACCAGAAGGCAGCTGAGCAGAACCGGCCAGTCCTGCAGATCAAAGCTCTGATCTGAACCCTGCAGCTGGATGGCAATGAGAGGCAGGGGTCATTACGGCAGAGTTTACAGAGCTGAAACGTGAACTCAAGACGCAAAACTAAATCTGCAACTCGCAGCTCCTGGCTTTGTTGAAGCCAGAGGAGAAAAGCCAGCTTCTCCAAAAGCAGGTCTGGAAGTTTCAAGCTGGGGCCACGCTAGCCATTGCGGGCCCCCTGCTACAAGAAAATCTCTGTCGGAGTGGGGAGGGGTGGGTATATGTGGGGGTGTGTTTCATAACTGCTGTAACTACCGCTGGCGTAAACGTAAAGTGAAACTTAACACGCTTTGAATGTCCGGCTCCTGCCTTCTATGCCTCTGTTGTACACAGGAGCTTACACAAAATTTTAACAACTTCTAACCTATATCCACTACACCCCCTCTGCACTGCTGCATGGGCCCCCCAGGAAGGCTGGGCCCCATGAATTTGTCATGTTTACCCTTGTTGCCCCTGTTTGGAATTAAACACATGAATTCAATGTATCCCAATACTTCAAATACTGGACTTAAAGAAGAGACATTAATTTTAACACTTTACACCAATACTTGGCAAACGTAGCAGTTCTATTGTAATATTTCCGTAATTGCAAACATTTTAGCCTGGTCATTATACTAATGTCTTGGAAAAGAATATGACTAATAGCAAAATCCTGAGGTAAAAAGAGGCAATACTGAAAATAATAGGCTTATCTGCTCAAACAAAAGCTGTATTTTTTCATGTTTATAAAATAATATAATTGCAAGACTCCAAGGAAATTATATTGGATAATATTATAGTAATGTTTTTTGCATTTGTGATTTAATTAGTCATAATATTAGTCATTACCTACTTTATCACTAGGGTGTTCTGCTGTTAAGTTTTAACACTAAATGTACAATGTATGACTAAGAATTCAAAGTTAAAACAAGTATTGACCAGATTCAAACAACAGGATTCAGTGTTTTTGTCCAAGAAATCCATCTGCTGAGAAAAGATATCCTGAAGATTCAGAGAGGGGGGCGGGGCCAAGTTTTTCACTCATGTTTCACCTCCTGTTCAAGAGTTGTTTTACTATTGATACACAAATCTGTTCCATTTCAAGAGACCAATACTGGATGGATACAGATAGATCAGAGAGATATCTCATGATACAGGGTTCTTTTTTAGTTGAAGGTACTAATTTGGTAAATGTAAATTGCCCACATGACATAGAAAAAGAAATGAATGCAGGTGATTTTAATTGTTGTCTCAAGGGCCAAATGTTGCCGATGAAAGGTTCCACTCTGGCCTGTGGGATGAATTTGCAAAGTGCAAAAATTCCAGAGTCAAGGTTGTCAAACTCATTTTCGTTCAGATTCCACATATGGACCAATATGGCCTATAGTAAAATAATAGATAGCATAATAAGTGGTGCCAGGCACAACAAACCCCACCCTAGCAAAGGTTTTACCTGATTTACCCTATCTCTTATCATTCCGAAAACACATTTTTGGTGACCTTGACCTTTGACTTACATTCACAAAAATTTAATGGGATCTATTATGGACCACCTCGCACCTTTCCTGAAAATTTCATGGAAATCGGTCCAGGAGGTTTTGCATAAAGTTGCTAACAAACAAATGGACAAACAAAAAAAACTAACCAAAAACAATACCCTCACCTTCAATTTGGGGGGCGGAGTAAAAAGTTGATGTTATTTATAGGCATAATGTAATATTTTTTTTTACATCAAACCAAGAAGAAAATAGAGAAAGAAGAAAGTATGATTTCTAAGTGACGTTGGAAACTGAATGTAGATTAGTTTATGTAACGTTTATTTGATGCAACTTCAGGTAACTCAAAAGACAAGAGTAGGAGAAGCAGAAATAAGCCTAGGCTTCAGCTTCTTCCTTTTTCAGTTATTCATTGTGTTAATTATATGTTTCCTTATATGTATGTGTTTTGTTGTATATAGTTGAAATAAAATATATTCATTCATTCAAAATATGGAGCCATTATTTTTTGTAGGTTATTACCCTGCCCGCTGAAGGGGAGGTGAGGGTATTGTTTTTGGTTCATTTTTTGTTTGCCTGGTCCAGAATAGATCCCATAAAATTTTGGTGGATGTAGATCAAAGGTCAATGTCACCAACAATGTGTTTTTGTAATAGGAGATAGGGCAAATCAAGTAAAACATTTGCTAGGGGTGGGGTTTGTTGTGCCTAGCACCACCGGTTTTTGTTTTAGTACAAAAAATAACACAGGGACAGGGTGAGGAAGTCAGTCGCCAGGGGGGAACTTGGAGTAAAGCCGTTACTCCTCCACATTGAGAGGGGTCAGCTAAGGTGGCTCGGGCATCTGTTAGGATGCCACCCGGATGTTTCCCTAGGGAGGTGTTCCAGGCATGTCCTGCCGGGAGGAGGCCCTGGGGAAGACCGATATGAACAGCCTGAAAAAACTGAAATTTAAGGAAATTAAGCATAATTTTAACAATTTTCTGTCTGTTACTAAGTATTTAGTGACTTTGTAGATCTGATCCATAATGCACATGTAGAAATGATAAATTGAGGCATAATATTGTTAAAATTTCACTTATTTTTCTTAAGAAATTTCTTTTTTTTTTTCAGGTTATTCACATCTTTTTACTTTGGGTAGTTTCTCAGGAACTTTTCTTTTTGTCAGTTCCTAAAGTTAGAACTGAACAGGGGAAAAAGGCCTTCCAATTTGTGGCTCCATTCACCTGGAACGAACTACTAAAGGACCTAAAACTTAAAGAACTGGTTTCACTGGACACTTTTAAGAGGATGTTGTCTGAATTAGAGACATCTGGTTACAGATGTTTTATCTAATGTACTTTTTAATACTTTGTGGGCACTTTCAGCCAAGGTTTTCCTTGGTCTTGCTTACCTTGATATATTGAAAATTTGTTTTAATCTGTTTTTATTTGTTTTTTTTTATGAATGAAAGTGTGTAACTATTTGTTGTACTGCTGTCCATCTTGGCCAGGACACTCTTGGAAAAGAGAATTTTAATCTCAATGAGGTTTTCCTGGTTAAATAAAGGTTAAATAAATAAAACCAAAAAAAAGTATTTTCAGAATTTAATGGAGCTGACAAAAAAAGACAAAAATTTGGAGTTGTCACTATTCATAGGTGATTATGCTATTTTACTGCTGTGGCCTACTTGAGATCAAATTGGACTGATTATGGCTCCTGAAAGAAAATGAGTTGGAGACCCCTGTGATAGATGGTTAAAAGATGCACATACATGATACAGTTAAAAAAACAAAACATAAAACACAGTAAGCTTGTAGTCAGTCAAAAACAGCCCAAAGAGGCATGCTGTGTAGTTTCGAGCGGTGTTTATCGATGTGATGATGTCTTTCACACAAGTCTTTTGTCTTTGTTTAGTTTCTGTGCTGCAGCCCTGTTTGCCTTTCACACCTGAATGCATTATGTCCAGAAAGCTCACAAACACTCTTGTCAGCCCTATCTGCTGTGTGCCCAAGTGATTGCTGTAATCTTTCTCATTCAGCTGAGGCTCATTTGTATGGGCGGTGGCATTGATCCATGGCCGCGTCTATCTGCACCCCACCTCTTCCTCAGAAAACGTTCATGCAGGGGTGCTTAGTGCTGAAATGTCACCACAGACGGACACTAAATCACATGTCCGAGGGAATGTTCGAGTGTCTCTCTCCAGACCTTGATTGTATTGACTATGCTCTAAGGAAAAATTGTTCTCATTTAGCTACAAACATAAAACACTGAAGTGCACACTGGCTTTACGTGTCAATTTTTTCCTCTAAGAATCTATCTGGACCTTTAATTAAACAAGTGTTCCAACTGCCATGAATTCACATTGTCTACAGTAGGAATGAAGCAGAAGGCAATGTAATGTTTTAATCTAATCCCTGGTCTTTAATCTGATGATAGAATCATTTAAAATGACGATATAATATACGGTAGTGGAAAAAAAATTTCAGACACCCTCAACATTTTACACAATCTCAAACATTACAGAATAGTTGCAGAAAAATCTTTGTGTTTCAAAAGGTGTAGATGCATCAGACAGACACAAACAAATGCAAAGTATTTACCTGATTTGCCTCATCTCTTATCATTGTGAAAACACATTTTTGGTGACCTTGACCTTTGACCTACATCCACCAAAATTTAATGGCATCTATTCTGGACCACTTTACACCTTTCCTGAAAATTTCATGGAAATTTGTCTTGTAGTTTATGCGTAAAGTCGCTGAAAAACACACAAACAAACCAAAAACAATACCCTTGCCTCCCCTTTGGGGGGCGGGTTAACAAATAGACCAACCCCAATGAAAATATGACCTACAATGGTCCGGTCTGCCTCCCAAAGGAATCCATGCTGACCTCGATCTACTGATTTCTGCATGTGGATTAGATGAGTCAGGTGCAGGTTTATTACTCATAATAACTGGGGTTTGATGCCATAATTTTCTCATCTCTCCATTTTCCCTGTTCACATGTATACACAACTGACAGGAAATTGTGCATACAAACCTTCAATTTTGCATCCTAAAATGATGTTTACAAGCAGATGAGAGCCTCAAACAAAGAGGAACACATTTGTTTTGCTAAATATCTACATCGGTGTAGATGGGCCTTAAATATTGCGTGCAAATGGGGGACAGTTCTGATCTATGCAACACTGACATTAGAAGGGTGCGATTTATTTTAATTTTTTTTTCTATGTGTGGGACAATGTTGTGAGCGTTTCCAAAAACCAGTCAAAAAGACGTTCCAAATATACACATTATTTTCCTCTGCATCACCGTTAGGGCTGAAATAACAGAACATGAAACAATGCACATCTGTAGTTACAACACACAGCCTCCAGAAAAATGTAGTAAGAAGGTGGTGAGTCTGATCCATATTGTGTGTACTTGTGTTACATGCTTCCTACTGCATCTGTCTCTGTAACAGTCGGTGTCAGCAGATTCTCTGGCCTTGTAGTGACCAGACATCCATCTCATCAGACAGCTGCTGTCCAGTCAGCTCGGTCTGAGTGAACAATAGGAGAAAACAAGGTCTTGTCCTAGCGGCTAACAAGAAAACACTTAGCAAATATGATGATGTCCTACAATTACACCACATATTTATATTGTTTTTGCTGGAAACTCCCTGTTCACAACCGTCCTTTAGTTCAAGGTAGTGAAAGTGTGGCAATAATAGGTGTAAATAGTGGAATCTGTTTACAGACCATGATATTATGACACAGAAATGTGTTCTTTTAACTCCTTCTTACAGCCACAGGGTTTGATTCAGGTTAAGGTTGCATGAATGAAGTGGAGGGAAAAAAATAAAAGAACTTAAAGGGATCATATTTATCTAAACCCACTTTTATTAGTCTTTGGTTCATTTATGTGTATTTGGACCCTAATAGATCAAAAAGTTTGAATTTGAACCATCCACGTGATGCAAAGCTATCTTTATATTCATTCCAGCTAACATCAAGTGGATTTCTACAACCCATTTTAATTCCTGCTTAATTTGTTACGTTTTATAACTAGTTATGTCACAAAATTAACACAAATAAGGTCAAGACTTCCAGCAAACATTTTTCAGGGTACGACAATTGTTCGTATGCAGCAGCGGTTGTCGTAAAAATGAAAAATATGTCCAAACTTCAAGCTGATTACTTAAAATGATCATTTGCTTGGTGAATGGGATGGAGCAGCACAGCCAACAACCTGGAGGGGGTGGGGTCATGTAAATTTAAAGGGCCAGTGTTCAAAACCACCTTTCTGTTGTCATTACTCAGAACTAGTGTTGAAAATGGACCTGTGGAGTTGAATTAATGAAGAATTCAGACCCAAGCATAACATTTACAGTTTATGTAGACCACAGTGAAATGTTTGAAAATGCATAATTCAATAAAAAAAACAAAAAAAAACAAAATATCATACCTTTTAAAGTAAATTATATGTGCACAGGTCATAGTATCACCTAGACTGTCCATGAATAAAGAGGAACAGTCCCTGGTTCCAGTTCTTTTAAACCTTGTGTTATGTCCCTCATCTATATAACGCAAAACCAAAATTCACTATAAAATGAAATACTGTACTTGAAGCTCAAAGGATTTAGGAAAATTTATTTATTTACTCCAACACCTTCATTCCCACTGTTCAGAGTAATTTCTCTGGGGGCTGCAAAGTTAGTGATAATTGGTTGCTATTTTCAGTATAAATAGTGCTTGGAACAGATAGAACTGAATCGACTGTTACTTTCTTTGCAGTTTGGACATTTAACAGACACTTTTACACACAGTACAGCCAACAAGTTTATGGCAACATAACTGAAGACCAACCATATCAAATATTATACTTTTTAAAGTCTTTTTTAAGGCATTAAATGCAGATCTGTAAATTCAAGACTTTAAGACCCTGTGGGAAATCTGTGACCTTGTTTAGACGATTCCAAACAAATCTTTAACTTTTAAACAAATCTTTGTTTGTTGACAACACAAATCGCACAGAAAATGAAGGTGATCTGTGCTTTTACCGCAGCTGTTTTCTGTCTGAAACAGAGCTATAATGTAAACTATCAGCTGACACAGCACATGAAGATAAGACACTGTTAATTTCACCGACTGCCAAAATAAGTAGCTGAGTTTTTGTTTGAAGAAAGAAACGTGAAAATACGATTATACAGATGAATGTAAATCAAGAGCTTTATACTTTACTCAGTGAGTGATACTGTCTGTGGATACATAGCATTAATTTGCTGGTGGATTTTGTAGCCTTGGGTATATTCTGGTATGCAACTTTCCCCTGCTGTTGAGAGTTTGGAATATCAATTCTACATAAAGTCTTTGACTTGACCTATTTTCCATGAAACTGGCTGTGACTCAGTGCTGTAATCTCTTCCTGAAACTCTCCATGGCTATAAATCAAAAAAACATTTATTCCTTGTGCCCCAGGAGTTAAATTAGTGATAAATATGGCTGCAAAATAGCACCTGTTAATGCCATGTTAGAAAATTCTGTGTCCACTAACAGTAATCCCAGCTATGCTAATGCAAGTTCTGAATTTATGGGGCTTTTCAACATTATACCATCTATTCAAGGCTTTACATACTAAAAATAACAGCCTTCAAATAATCACACATACTCCTGTATAATGCTCTATTAATGACAATGAATGTCAATATAATCTGTGCTCGCAGTGTTAAGTAAATGAGTTAAGAGTTACTTATATTTGAGGGGGTTTTTTAAGCCATATTTACCACATTCTTGTGGGTTAAAACATTCAAAACTCTGTCACTGGTCCTAACAACTGTTGCTTTAACTTTAACCTGTGAAACCCAAAATACAGGTTTGATATAATGTGTTCCAGTGATACATTTACATTTCACAAAGTGCTTTTATGCACACAAAGCAAAACATTAAACCCAGTATCTCATAATCCTGTCCGCAGGGTTCTTCATCATCAAAGCCAATGCAAAGCAACTTGTTTATACCCCACTCCAGAAGCATTATGTTTCAGTCACTGTAGTTGTCAAAGTGCATCTCTGGACTCCAATTCTGTCCTTTGTCAGCAAAAACAGAGTGGAATTTTCATTACAGTAGCGTGCTTCCTCTGCCCTTTTTCTGACAACAATCATTCATGTAACAGCAATATTTATGTAGAACTGCTGTGTGTGTGAAATTAAAAGAGGAAGTCCATACAAAGCTGGGATTGCGCTTCATGCCACAGATCCTTCTCTTTATTTGTTAAGTGTGTGGCCTTTCTGAGGAGTGTTTTCATCTACATTTATCTTAATTTCTTTCTCGTTGTGATTCAGCAAGTGTTGTCTTTGCCAGATAAGATGCATTTTTGAGTAAAATATAATGTCACATGTTAGTGTTTTTGATCCATATACAAAGACAAGACAGGAGACTTTATTTTATTTCTAACACATTTCAGATCTCATCACAGCTACATTTATGCTGTATGAAGTCTGTGGCCTTGTCATCAAGTGTTATCCAAACAGCACCACAGCACTGTTCTCAGTTCAGTATGTCAGGTGATAGGGGTTTTTTGTTCACTTTTTTTTTATCATCATGCGCAATTTTTACAAACACAAACCACTGCAGAGGATTTGTGTCTGCTTATCAGTGTCTCCAGTTTAGGCTCATCACTGTCAGGCCAGTGAATTGTATAAGTGTCATTAAGCCATTCTCAGCTGGCACACTCTGCTCATCATGACATTTAAGTCACCACACGGAGCTCCATCAGCCCCAGGCAATGACAGGCTGCATATTTTCTCTCTTTCTGTCAGTTTATTTTATGTACAGGGACATATTTATTCATATACTCCTGTGGAACAAGAGAGACTTACTGTTTGGTTTTGCTTAAGCAGATCTATAGGTATTGCCACACACACTCTGCTGGTCAATGCACTGAGCAAACTGTGCCTTTATATGAGCTCAAGCCAAGCAAATGAGCTTATGGAGCTGTTTGATGTTCACAAAAAGAAAGCCATTTGGTATGGCTGTTCACAAGTAAATTAAAGCTGCAAGAGGTAGAAATCAGTGCTATATTCTGAAAATCCATACCGACTGCATGTGGTTCTCCATTCCAAATGTCAAAATCAAAAGACTAAATATAAATATAGATGACCTGACCTGAGTCATACTGCTTTGGGAAGGGGGATACCACTTTAATGGAAGCTGTCATGGTGCCAGTCTGGTAATTAAAGCTGTCAGTCACATTTTTAACCCCCCTAACTCTCTACAAACAGCTTACATTGTCTGCAGTCAGTAAACAGAGTCAACAGGAGGTCCAAAAGTCTTGGTTCCTGTCAGATCACTTGCATGATAAGTAATGGGATTTTTGAAATTGATAGGGAAAAAAAAAATACTGAGCATTGAAGCTGTAATGATGCACGAGTGTAAATGCGAGAAGTGTAACATCTGACTTTTATAGATCAGTGTTTCACATTAATCGTCCTCTCCAGTCCAATAAAAAAGCACTGCATGTGAGTAAGACCTCAAAGTTGGACATTATCCAAAGAAACTAGAAGAACAGTTCATTCCTTTCTTTGCTGTGGGGGTAGCTGTGGCCTAGAAGGTTGGAGAAGCAGCCTGTGACCAGTGGGTCACTGGTTCAATTCTCTAGACTAGCAGAGTGCCCTTGAGCAACCCCAGGCCCCTGACATGGCAGCTCACTGCAACTAGTTTGCAGCATGTGCGATGTTACTGCATGTTGGGTTAAAAGAGGAGGATCAGTTTCATTGGGCATTATATTTGCATTCAAAATGCATACTGACAAAGATTCTTCTTAAATGTTCTAAATTAATAAGGAACTACATAACAACTCAGGAAAACCACTTATTAAAACCTCTTACAATGCAAATGAGGACTATAGCAGTTTAACTAATTGCAAATGTATTTTGTTTATGTACTTTTTGATTAGTAATCTAGTGTTATCTTATGAATGTGCTATACATTCTGACCACGTGTGTATGTTGCTGTTTGTGTTGAACATAAGGACACAGATTGATAATTTGCAATGGCTACAGATTCTTTATGCTCTAAACTTCTCCCTGGTAATAAATGCATCGTTATTGACCTATGTATCTATTAAGCAATGGATGCATAATAGATGGAAGGAGCTGATCTCTATATAGATATACAGACTAAAAAGAACAGAAATAACAAAAATTTGTAATTACAGCTCTCCATCATGTATTTCACCTCCCTACCTGCCTGAAAACACCTGTTGAAAAAAAAAGACTGCATGACAGGATGGACTTTCTACCAGAGTCCAGAGAAATAGAGAAAATTCTTATGTCCTTTCAGGTGATTTTATTTACAATAAGCTGAAAGGTATGTATGGAATTTGCCCCATGACACGAAAAAAAAAAAAAAATTGCACTGTAGCTGTAACTAACGCGAAGAGGTATTTGATAAAATAATGTTTTTCTGTGGTCTGCAGTGTACGTAGCAGTTTTCACTTTAGTAAGTAATCATAAAAACATTCTTTCAGTGTAGATGGACTGAGCAACTCTACCATTTTGCATGTTTCTCCATATTTAAGATCACTACTCTCTGTAAACATATTGTTTTGTCTTTCCCTGTTATTTTTCTCTGCTTATCAAAGTCTATTTTAAAATAACCACCACCTTCATGTGTAGTACACTGTGCTTGTGACTTGACTGATTTATGCATACACCCAGCAAACAGCCAGAAGCACCACTGCTTCAGTGATGAACAGGTATGGCTGACTGTAATCATTGCTCATCACAGTGAAAGTTTTTGTCAGTGCCGAAGGTTAAAACCCAGCTGAACAAACACCGTTCTGGTGCAAAGCCAGTCTTTTACACGGGTGAGATCGGTGTTAACATGTCAGTTTTGGAACTGGATGTGATTCACTTCTGTATCACATTTCACAAGGGCATTTCAATGAAATCTTTATTAACAATTGCTAAGTACATACCAATTTCATCATCGAAGTGAGACACAGATATTTTTGTGTGCTTCTTCACACAGAGATATGTTTTTTTTTATGTCCTTGGTGCACCTTTCACTATGAACAGTCCTGCAGCATATGAGGAAAATCTACAATCAACACCAAAGAAACACTATCCAAGGTGAGAAGGGGTTTCATCTGTTTGGCTGAATTCATGTATCCAGAGCTCCATCTGATTGATCAAATATTCATATGCTGAGTTTGATTCCAACTAGAAAGGAAACACAAACCTCCACAAGGCAAGTAAAATCCACACAACAACATACCATCCACAGCAAGCACTTCGGGGTCATGGAGACAGTGTCAGCGTCTCGACTAATATTACATAAGGCGTGCCTGTTGGGAATTTTCATTGCTAGCTGTATAGAATCATGTATAATACTAGTGGTTCCATTTGGTAACTTTCATCATTGCCTGTTGTCAAGTATGTACAAGTACTAAGTCACTGCTCCGTCAGTTAGGTGTGGTCAGCTACATGTTTCCTCCTTCACAGGCTGTTCCAGCACCGGTTGTGACGGAGAGACATTATTTTGTCTGATTACCTGGGCTGTGATGGACTGGTCCTTTACCCCATGCAGCAGACACCAGTCTGAGATGACAATTTTTTGCCAGTGTTGGGTCACATTTCTAGGACAACAGCAGAGTGCAAAGCTTTTGCCACTACACAAACAAACGTGGTCATGTTTTCTACTCAATCTCGCTCACTGACTGCTGCTTGTTTACACGAACTCCATCACCAGGGAACAATACCAATACATCACTTTCCTGCCAACAATGGCTGCCCTCCATAGGTTCTGCCTCTGCCTTAAATTCACATAATAAAAAGGTTCAGTGTGGTGTATTTATTACAATTTCATTTTTTTTTTTACTGAATTTTAAAAGTTACAAGCACTGTTGTTTTCAGCAGTGGACAGCTCTAAAAGAAAAGAATGGTGTTTGATGCTGAAATGGCAGCTTTTCTCCTACACATATGAGTTAATATTGATTATGAGGCTTATGAAGCTTTAAAGTTATGTGATGCTATTATCTTTGCCAAGTTTACCATTTGTTGATTCACAGTTCAGACTAAACTGTGACAGTTCAGACCCTTTCTTCGATTCCAGACAGATCTTTAGTGCAGATATTGACAACAGACTGTACAGAAAACAGAGATTATTAGTGGTTTTACTGTGTTTTCCATCTAAAAACAGAGGTAAGCTAACAGAGCTATAACATCACCTGTCAGCTCATGTAGAATATGACGATATTTAAGGAGTGATATTTTGATTTTTTAAATGGAATTATGTATTTTAATACATTTCCCTGTGGTCTACACAAACTGTAAATGCTCTGCTTTGGGCTGAATTCTTCATTAATTCAACTCCGCAGGTCCATCTTCAATCCTATTTGTGAGTAATGACACCAGAAATGTGTCGTTGGAGGTCGGAGCGCGGGGGGGGGGGCGGCGAACCCTCGCAAACGAGCCCGACACGCTCTTCAACTGGGGCTTGCGGGACGGAGCTGGTCGCGCTTCCACGTTGGCGGTACCGAAGTCTGTTACTCGCGGTTTATTTACCCAACGCTGGTTGTAACATGTATAAATGTCTTTAAAATAAACAAGTGACGCTTAGCCTGGGGGGGGGCAGGTAAAGCCTGGTGGGCCACCAGGCTTATGATGCACTGGGGGAAACCCTGCAACCAACATCTGAACATTTTAGGTAATCAGCTCGAAGTTTGGACATATTTTTAGTTTTTATTACAACCGCTGCTGCTGACAATTATGTGGAGAAATGTTCATCAGAAGTCTAGGCCTTATACGTGCCAATGCCTTAGCGTAACTAGTAATAAAACGTAACAAATTAAGAAGGAATTGAAACAGGTTGTAGAAATCCATTTGGTTTTTGATGGAATGAATCTAAAGATTCTGACGCACATTTAATGCTGCATGAATTCTTAGCATCTTTTGTCAAAGTTTAATATCAGACTGGGAGTTGAATTTGAAAATGAGTCCAACAGGAGATTGTCTCTTTCTTTAGAGAACACCAAATGGTCGGTTGTGGTAGTAACACATCATAAATATGTAAATCCCAGCTCTGCATGTTCTCTCTTATGTTTACTTGAGGAGCCATTGTCAAACTCTGTGTACGTAATCCAGGAGAGCAGAGAGAAGTTGTTTGTTCAAAACAAAGCACCACTCCCTGAATCTCTGCCCATCCTGACTGTTGTTGCAGCTGAGTGAAACACCACCCGCTTAACATATCTATACAAAATTATACTATCGAGACTCCTGACTTGAGATTTGAGGTTTGTTATAATCACAACTCAAATCAGATACCTATTCAACTACCCAGACTATGAATATTTACTAGAAACACAAACAAAAACCCAATTGCTTGAGAAGACTTAAAATACGATAAGGCTTATGTATAACTTATCAGATCTTGAGAGTAAAGCATCTGAAGAATCACTACTGTCAATGTGCAGAGTTCACTTTGTAGTCTATAGAAAGCATGCAAATCAGAAATAACCACAAGTACATGATGTGGGATAACTCTTCATTCAATTGATTTACTAATTTAGCCAGCACAACACATATGTCTACTTAAAGGAGTGATATTTAGGGTTTTTTTTCTCTTTTTAATAGAATTGTACATTTTAAAACCTTTCCCTCTGGTCTACATAAGGCAAGACAAGGCAAGTTTATTTGTGTAGCACTATTCATACACAGAGTAACTCAAAGTGCTTTACAGAGGCATTAAAAAAACCACAGAAAATAATACATTAAAAATCACAAAAGGGTAAAAGACATTAAAATAATCAGAGATAAAATGCATTCCCAGAGTGAGATACATCAATTAAGATTGATTCATTAACACATAAACTGTAAACTCTCTGCTTGGGTCTGAATTCTTCATTAATTCAACTCCACAGGTCCATCTTCAACCCTATTTCTGAGGAATGACACCA
>JAPTYQ010115820.1:0-44040 GCA_029814465.1 Ostorhinchus cyanosoma
GTGTGTGTGTGTGTGTGTGTGTGTGTGTGTGTGTGTGTGTGTGTGTGTGTGTGTGTGTGTGTGTGTGTGTGTCCGCTAGGGCCAGGTCCGGTTCAAAGTTCATATAGGTGTGGTTGAACTTGGAAATATTTTCTTCACTCTAAAGTGCAGAGGGTGCATAACAGGAGAGCATGTAAACCGTGCCTGATCAAATAATGTAACATTGTAAAAGAAAGTCAAAGTCAAATGCAATAAAAAGTGAAATCACTTTATTATCTTCTGCTTAGTCAGTACATGAGTTCAAAAGATCCCAGGTGAAGTAATAGAAAAATCTTTACAAAGGTTAAAAATTCAAGAATATTACAGTGAAAAATAGATGAAAAAAAAATTTTTTCCATTGAAAATACAAGCGTATGCTTTAAAGCTCTGTCTTAAAAAGGTCGAGGTTGAGGCCAGAAACAGTGAAACCAAAAGCCTCAGATATGAATTCATTTATGATGAGTGTCCTGCACCACCACCATCCCCTCACCCATGTCCTTCTGCAATATGTAGTTCATTTCCAGTCTGATAAAGAAATGCGACTTATCAAAAACACCAAAGACAAAGAACAGAACATTTAGTTTCCACTAACAGTGCGTGATTTGTTAAAAAATTCAAATGAGGACATTCTGATTTGCTTTATTTGCTATTGTCTGAGCTACAGCTTCTCTCCATACCAGCTATTGGATATTATTGGGCTTCTTCACAGGAATTACTGACTTTGAGGGAATATAATAGATGAAAAATTGTTCTAAGCTCCCTTTTCACAGTGCATATTTACTGTTTAATAAGTTGGGCTTTAAGGTCCACATTTAATGATGTATTTCTGTAAGTTTTTATGGCTTTGACTTGATGTGACAGGAGGGTGATATTAGATGATTAATCAGCCTTTTCTGGCTGAATAATCATTATTGCATTGGCCTTGACAGTCATCCGCTTTTATCTGTAAAATCATAGACAAGTTGGTAAAATAAATCAGTCATATTGTTCAAACAGAAATATTTATGGAACATTCTCTCACATAACTCATTATTAGCTTAGTCATTCCTCACAAAAAAGCCAAAAAAGCAAAATCCCTGAGAAAATTGTGTTACCATTGATAATTAATTCACTTTTCTTTTTTTTTTTTTTTTTTTTACATCAATTTACCTAATTGTACTTGAATTATTTTACTGTTTGTCATGTTTTATTAGTAATAAAATGTAGGGAAAGAGGGCACTGTTTGTGTAGTTGCCACACTTTTGTACTCTGTATTCAGCTAATGTCAGTATTTGTATAAAACATCAGAAATTACAAATAATGAGTAGTTGAGATGACATGCTTTGTGTAAGCAATGACTATTGGTGTTTTTAGGCGCTCTATTGACAGCCCTCTGCATGATGCATGATATTTAACTCTTCAGTGTTTAACAGAATTATAGAATAGGGTACAAAGCATAACTTGCAATTCCACAAGTGTTTTTGCCGTTCCTGATCATTCGCATGTAGCCTCCTTCTCCCCAGCTGGTACCCCAACTAAGAGGAAGAAACACAATCAGATTTTAAAACTAAATAAAGGAAACAACTCTACAAGTAAGTACATGTTCCTATAAAGTCTTCCGTGTACCTGTTTTTGATGATCCAGTAGTCCTGTCCTCCTTCAGAGCCGTAGCCAACCAGCAGCACAGCGTGGCTAAGATTGTTGGGGTTACAGTTGGGCTCATCATATATTCCTGGACAAGATATCGAAATCTTCATTTACTCATTTTCTTTGGGAACAGCAAAGTTGTAGATATGATCACACATTCAGCAAATACACAGTAAAACAAGCATTTATTCATCTCCACCTGGCAAAACAAATCAATATTCACCCTTATTTTAGGTTTATTTTGGCTGCTAGGTGATAATTGGATACGTCCGGTGATAATTATCTGAGGACTTGTCACTACAAATAAAAATGTGCTCCTCCTTTTTAACACCTATTCTCTGATGGTGTATTTTGAGATAATTAACCTGAGCTGTAGAACAGGAAACTGGGATTATCTGCATCAACAGCAACTGTGATTGGCCCAATAGTTGCCACAGCATCAGCCAGAGCCTGCTCATCCCCTTTGGGAATAAACCTGTAGTCTCTGATGTGGGCAACTGCAAGTCTGCTGTCGTAGTAACACGGTTGGGTGTCCTGTTGAGAAATATATAAAGATGATGTTATTGTCAGGAACAATTCACTGATGTAGTTGTTTTGCTGTAGAGGAAGTCTGACCACTGAGGTGTATGGGTAGGTGTTCGTGGACTGTAGCCCGTTGCTGATCACATAGTCATAGGCATTTGCCATCCAGGCCCCATTACAGCCATATGTGCCAAAGGGTTTGGAGCAGTCCACCAGGTTTTGCTCACTCAGGGACATAAGTTGACCTGTTCTCTTGTATATTTGTCCTTCTATAGCTCCTGTGGTGCTGAAAGCCCAACATGAGCCGCAGTAACCCTGTGAAGAGAACACAGTAAACGATGTTAATTTAAAGGTGTTGATGATTCATGCTGTTTCATCCGGACTAAGTCTGGAAACATCTCACCTGGTCTTTGACTTCAGTGACGTAACCCATCTTCCTGTAGTCTACAAACCAACCGTCTAATTTCCTGGCATTGTTACGCAGTCTCCGGGCTGAGACGCTCCTCCCTCTCCTCACAAACTGAGCGTCTATGGCGGCACCTTGCAAAACTTGATATTCTTGGTTTGTCTATATATTAAAAGACAAAGACACATTTTCTCTGATAGTTTTACATCATTCACCTGATTGATGAAGCAATTCACAAACAACTAAACTGAACTATTAGCATATTTCTAGAGGAAGGCATTACTCTTTACCAGATCTCCATATTTATTCATGGCCATAGTAAATGGCCTCATCCCTATAAAAAACCCTTGATTATTGTCTTCAATCAGCCGTTTGTTCTCCTCCCAGATGGCCCTCCGCTGAATGTCATCCTACATAATGACAGGAAGCACATCAAAGAAAAGTGAATCAGAGGCAATTATTATTGCTACTTACATTGAAATTGTGGAGTCAAACTAACCATTTTATCATAGGTGATGCCATTGGTGTTCTTCCAGATCTCCCACTCAGACAGGAGGAGCTCATCTGAATCTGATGCCACTTGTGTGAGCAGGACAGACAACAGCACGACTTTCAGCAAGAAGCTGATCTGCTGAACTGTAAGAATGACAGCATCACTGCAGGTTCACAGAAATGCATTTATGGCTGAAAGATAATTATCTTTTCCTACCCACGCGTAATTACTCCTTACAATTCCCACTTGTTGAGTTTCAGTCAAGAAACTTTGAGCAACTTTTAGATAGAACTGAGGTCTGTATTCTACTGACAGACTGCACATAAAGTTAACCAGGCTGTGTGTGAACTGACTTAGAAATATGCTGACTGTCAGTGTCATTGTAGAATAATAATGTATTCATTTCAACAGTACTTTTTTTCAGCATTTTCCTCACTTGTGTTTTAGATGAAAAGGCTCTATCTGCTACTTTGCATACCTTAAAAAGTAAAAGTTTGAAGTACAAAAGTTGTCAGATCTCCAGTTCACGTATTTGACATGGGGGAAGGTTAATACTATGCACTTAAATGTAAAAAAAAAAAAAAAAAAGATATAATGCAGATGTGTCACATGGTTTATAAATGAAGATTATATAATGTTAATGGATGAGAACACAAACCCTGAAATGTAAGTGATAAAAAGGGTTGAGTTCAACGTTTAAATTTCAATTGACTTAATTCAGCAGAATATATTCCTTAGCAAAGCATCGGGGAGAAGTAATAGCTGGAAAAAAGCATAAAAGCATATTGTACTATATCAGCATCAGCATTCCCCTCAGAAAGATGCACTTAAATGTACCAGGTATTTGAGTGAAAGCTTCCGGTTAATGGTTTCAGTTTTCCTATGACTGCACTGTATCAAAATAAAAAGCTGTGTTCATCTTACCTGCATGGATGTGAGTCTGTTTTGTTCCCATGTTCTGAAAGTAACTCTGTTCACTGATACACTAACAGATTCCCTGTTCATCTTCCTTATATAGCTTTGCAATGAATGCATGTTTTCACTATACTTTACTGAATCCCTAAATCAACACTTATGGCAGCACCTGAGAAGAACATTAGTCAACAAAAAAATAAATACCTCTATTATCATTAAGAGAGAGCAAAAGCTGCAATATAGTAAATCCCTCAAATACCGGTTTATAATTGACCATAACACCTGACATAGAACTTTCCACACCTGGCTTTACGCTCACAGGAGCCTGCGCGTGCGTTCAACAGCGCCCCCCAGTGGTGCACGTGGTGCCTCCTTTGCAGAATATGCACTGCAGAGGCTGAGCTCAGCTGACCGTCTGCCTGCTATTATGTCCACGAACGGCGCCGCCAACACCCAAACACAGTGCGGCAAAATAAGCGAGCGTGTCTCAGCATCGTCTCTAATGAATGAGTGCGCAGGAAGAAACATGAGTCACGCGTGAGGTGTGCAGGATGTCGTTTAAGGTAAACCAGACTTTTCCATCATTCTCGGCATTCAACCAAGAAGGAGGCCTCAATCAGATCACACATCAACCGCTTTCTCTCTGCAGCTCTGTGCTTTCCGTCATTTACAGGGTTTATTTAATAACGTGGTGCATTTAAGTGTAAAGCACCAGGAGGAAACAGACGTGAGCTGGGATTACATTTGCTTATTGTAGTTTAAATGACTTAAATGCAGTGATAGAATGTGCGTGTGCATGCACTGGTGGGTGGGAATTGTAATGTATCTACCTCTGGATGTACTCCTGCTTAACTTATTTATACTCACTAATGCCACATGTGTGTGTGTGTATGGGCTGTTGGATGCAAGAAAAGCATTAGGGATTTGATCCATTTAGAGAAGATATAGGAAGGATGCATATGTGTGTGTGTGATTGTGTGTGATTGTTTGTAACTGACAGGTATTGATCAGCTGCTACCTGATTTATAGCTCACCTGTCTTGTAGATTTATGGCTTACCTGTCCTTTAAACCCAGACACATTAAGCCATGGAGTGTATGAACCTCTACCCTTACAGTCCTCTTCTGTCTTTATATTTGTTTTTCTGTCTGTATGTGTGTAATACTTTAATAGTGGTTTTTGGTCAATGGTTGTTTTGTGTATTTACCCTCCAGAAGGAAACACCCCTGGCTAATGCTGTGTTTTGGGCAGCACGGAAGGGGAACTTGGCTCTACTTCAGCTTCTGCTCAACAGCGGGCGTGTGGACGCAGACTGCAGAGACAGTGTACGGATGCTGCATGCCCTGGCTGATCCGCTGCACGCTTTAACCATAACCCACCTGTGGTAGGAAGACAGAGAGCTTCAAGCCTTACCTGTGGTGCATGCATGTTTGTTGTGTGGAGGTGGGTGAGTGGGTGTGTGAAAGAACCATCAGCTTCAGTTTTAAGGTTCTTCCATCAGGATATAGCAGTTTCATCGCCACATTGACGTCCAATTCAACCACTAAAGGTTACTAATTTATTGTTGCTGTATTTCTTTTCAGTATGGAACCACAGCACTGATGGTGGCTTCATACAGTGGCCATTACGACTGCGTTAAAGAACTTATCATGCAAGGAGCTGACATCAACTATCAGAGAGAGGTATTAAGGCGGAAAATAACCTGTCAACCTGTATAAGCTGTAGAGAATTTAGAATTGCAAATCAGAATTCAGTGAATATAAAGTGTGTGTTTAACCCCTAAAGACCTAGAGCATCAACGTTTCTCTGCATTTAACCCATCCTAGGTGACATATCACCATTTATTATAATATTTATAATACTGTCCTCTGTGTTTGTTAGTGAAAAGCCAATATTTTCCTTTATTTCATTTACTGAGTAGATTTTCATTAAAGCTAAAAAAAAATATTCAAAGGCTATTATATCAAAATAGAAAAAACTGAGAAAAAAGTGACTTTTTCAGCAAAACACATCATTAACAGCACTTAAAAACAAGTGTCTACCACTCTTGTATTTTGTCAAACTGCAGAGCCTCTGAACATCCAAATAGATCATATCAAATACTACTAACACTGTAAAAAAAACAATAACAAAATCCTGTTTTTACCTGAATTATTTAAATGTATTAACATGGTTAGATTACATTTCAGAGCAGTAGATCATGCTTTTGCTCAGCGGTGGCTGTTCAGGTCTTTAAGGGTTAAACGAACCCTCAGTAATGTATGTTGCATGTTTAAAAAGCAGCTTATCCATAAAGATAATGTGCTGATAAATATCACAGTCATAGGATCAAGAATAAAAAAAACAGATTATACATGAACTGCAACTCAAGCAATTAAAAAAAAAAAGCCTATGAAGAGGCCTGAAATATGTGCAGTCAACAGCTGTCATTTGTGTTGAGGTGACGTTCAAGAAGAAAGAGCTGTGTCTTTTTTTGTCATCCCTTCCAGACAGGTTCTACAGCCTTGTTCTTTGCCTCACAGCAGGGACATCATGACATTGTGAAGCTCCTTTTTGAGTTTGGTGCCTCTACTGAATTCCAGACTAAGGTATGCTGCAGGGCACAATGACGTCTGTTATGGTATTTATAATAGTGCAATGGAAATGCTGTGATCCTGTCATCTAAGTCTCCTGATTCAGAATCCTTCATGTAAAGATAAGATGACAAAATGATATGCTAAATAACACTGCTGTTACACACCCGGAGACGTCCCTTTGAACTACTTTTTTTGTGCTGTAATTGTATGCCATTGTGGCTAAAAATAGAAAGCTGATCCGGCTTGTTTTTCTTGTATGCAGGACGGTGGCACTGCTCTCACTGTCGCCTCTCAGTATGGACGGTCCAAAGTGGTGGACATCCTGTTAAAAAATGGTGCCAACGTCCATGACCAGCTGAACGTGAGCCTTTCTGCACCCACACTGCCATCCTCACTCAAGCATGTCTCCTCTGAATGTCACATAAAATGACCCTGTAGGCTTTTCCATCTATCTAGAACCTGATGGGTAGTCGTACACAGTGGCATAGCAGCTGGAATCCAGCCTCTCAGGTTTCTACAGACTGCTGAGTCAGACATGACTGACATTTGGCAGGATTAGTGTCTGTCCTTTGCAGGAAAAACAACCCTATAGTATAGTAGTATGTCATTTATATGCTGTACTTAAAATCTTTTCTTGCAGTTTGTTCACCAATCTAAGTGCTGCAGAAAATTATATATATGTGACATACTTATCTTCTAATGCTTTAGGACGGTGCCACTTCTCTTTTCCTCGCCGCCCAGGAGGGTCATGTGACCGTGATACGTCAGCTTTTGTCATCTGGGGCTAAGGTTAACCAGCCCAGAGAGGTAAGAGCTTTTAGAGGACACTCATTAAAAAGCCTAATTGCATTTCTGGCCCATATTCTCATATTCTTGTCCTCTTCATTTTTCATTGCGTTCCCATTTCATCTTGACGGTCACCAGGATGGCACTGCCCCCCTGTGGATGGCAGCTCAGCTGGGTCACAGCGAGGTGGTGAAGGTGCTTCTCCTACGTGGTGCTGATCGGGATGCTGACAGACAAGTATGTCATTTGTGTAAAATACACTCAAGTGCCAAAATAACTGGATTGTTCATGTTGTCATGTTATGTCCTGTGATCCCAAACAACATTACTAGCATGCTTCCTGCCAGTGTTACGGTTCTTAACTGTGTTTCAAGGTTTTCATCAGCACAATGTTTGTTGATGTTTGGTAAAATCATGCTTTCTGTTACATTTCAAGGATGGAACAACAGCGTTATTTAAAGCAGCTTTAAAAGGACACCACAGTGTCATTGAAGAGCTCCTCAAGTTTTCTCCTTCTCTTGGCCTTCTTAAGGTAGGACTTGCCTTCTTTCCGATACTAATCCAGCAGCACAGAAGCATTGATTTTCTGTTTCCTTACAAATATTTGCTGTCTTCAGAATGGCTCAACTGTGCTTCACGCTGCAGTTCTGAGTGGAAATCTTCAAGCCGTCCTGCTGCTTCTTGGGGCCAACGCTGATCCTATGTTAGCCAACAGGGTAAACATAGAGCACATGGATTTGCAGGATCAGATGAGCAAGAAAAAACATCTTAATCAACTCCTATTTGTTCTCTTGCAGAATGATGAACTTCCTGGAGATCTTACAAAGAATGATCGCATCCTTAGGGTTTTACATCCAAAAATCTTAAATGGAGACAGCTGATGACTGCCCAGGCCGCTGCCTTCACTCCCGCCTGTATCGCACTGATGTGTCCTAATAGGAAAATAACACAATATCAAATCTATTCTACTACAGCCTGTACAGGGCGCTTGCTTTAGGTTGAAAAATGTAGCTTTTATCAATTGAATTAACCTGGACTAAATATAGAGTAAACTTAATGTACAACTAAATGCATTTGTCTGCCATGTGCATCATTTTATGTTGTTCTAAATGCATTTATTTTTGTTTACCAAAGGTGTTGTAAGATTTGTAGATATTTTGCACACGTTTTATTTGCCTTTTTAATAAATGTAATAAAGTGTACATTTGTTAATTAATGCAGACATGGCTGTGTGTGTGTTTCAGTTCCTTTTTTTTTTTAGAAGAAACAATCAGATAATCTAGATAATAGTGGAAAATGTAGCTGATTTGAACTGAAGTGTCCTCTACCATTTGTTTTTGCTATTTCTAATGAATCCACATTTTCTGAGTGTAATTCTGTCAAATTCTTTGTTACGTTTTGACTGTTTTCAGAATTAACTGTTTTTACTTCCACTGACTCCTGTGTTTTCTCGGTTATATTACAAATTAGGCCTACATCTCAATATAGACTGAGATGAAATAAAGGTTATAAAAAAATATGGGTAGTTTATTTTAAAATCAACACAGATTTAGTTTTTATGAATAAGCTCCATTAACAAATTCAGCATTATATAAAGATAGATCGTAACAAAAGTTTTATAAGTGTTACATAGTCAACAAAGTGACAAAAACACAATGAACAGGATGAAAGGAGGGTGATGGGTATATACAGTATTGGCCATAAAGCTGGAATAGTTTTGTTTTCAGATGCATTCCTCTTTTAATCATCTTTATACATCTTCAATTCAGTTTTATTTGTACAGAGTTATAACACAACAAGGTTGTTTCAAAGGGCTTTACAGAATTAGTTGGATAGGAAAACAAACAACAGTCAAATAAACAGTAGATGAAGGAAATGGATTAATATCCTGGGCATCCCAGACTTTCTTGGCAAGGAAAAACTCCAAAAACCCAGTGGGAAAAGAGAAACCAGGCTACAGATGCACCAGGACTGATGGATCACCTTTGACTCAGTGCTGTGATTTCATAGAAAGTCCCTACACCTTTTCTATCAAAGAGTAAATCACATTGTCACATTCTATCAATGACAAAATATTTTATTCATAATTATTGTTTGTATTAACATGTATTTCTCAGGTCAGCAGTATATTTCCTGATAGAATAAGTCTTTTATCACTTATTATTACATTATTACTGAGAACTGGAGTTCCTGGCATTAGTTTTAGCAAAATAAAGTGTTCTTGTGTTCCTGGTGTTACATTGAATGACATTATTATAATTATTTCATAAGAGGAGGAAAAATGTTTATTCAAATTTTATGGGCAACAGTGTATAAATAACACTAGGACAGCACGTGCACAAAAAGCTGCAGTTTTTTAATTAATTTGTCCTTTTTTTTTTTTTAATTGAAGATTCAAGAATCCAAAACCTCTGACAGATGTTCAGTGCTCTCTCTCTCTCTCTCTCTCTCTCTCTCTCTCTCTCTCTCTCTCTCTCTCTCTCTCTTTTTTTTTTATTTTTTAAAATTTTTTTTTATTAAACCTTCATTTCAAAGATAACATATAGCAAAGATCAAACATAAATCGACAAGGTTGAAGGAATTTGCAATAATATTAACATATAACACAAAAAAACCCATACAAAGGGATTCCTACTAATTTACTGTAAAAAGTTATCCATATAATTTGACTATTTTCTACTCAGTGTGCTCTGGGCCTGACCGCAGATCCTCCACACCTGTCAAAAGGTGACAGCTGCGTCACGTGACCACTGCGGAAGCGACGGACAAGTTTTTGTTGATGCGGAAGAACGACGGGTTTTAGGATTGAAGTGGGGCTAAAATGGAAAATAAGTAACGCTAAAAGTAGGAAAAAGGACAGTTTCTGGGTTCACCGTTTAGTTTAGAGTGTTTTAACGACAGTAAAGCGCAATGTCTGGAGGCAACTTACAGGTGAGTAACAAACCTGTTGGATCAACTCAATGACATAAACACGATGTCAACAAACGAACAAATAGATGATAATAATAATTAAAAAAAGACCAACTAATGTCTATTCATACCGGGATTTTAAGTAAATGGCCGTTTCAAAGAGTGAAACTGATAAAAACGTGTGTTATATTTGATAGGTTGACTTTAAAGTTCAACTAAATTCACTACCAGATGTATTGTTTGATTTAGAAACTGTGAAATAATATACAATATAGTTCAGATTTATCTACATTTTGTGACAACTTCCTTTGTTTGCCACTTTTATATATGAATATGATTATATCTTTAGAATTAGGATAAAAAAAAAAAAAGCTGCTGAAGGGATTCCTCACATTTTCCTGACATTTTCTCCACTACTCAAAGCATTAGAAAACTGTTAACCATATTCAGTAGAAATCCTCTAATATGTACTTAAAGTGTATCTGTTATGTCTGTCTTTCAGAAAGCCATAGATCTGGCCTCCAAAGCTGCAACGGAGGACAAAGCCAAAAACTATGAAGAAGCACTGCGATGCTATCAGGCAGCAGTGCAGTACTTCCTACATGTTGTCAAGTGTGAGGAACTAGACTTGTGACTCCCACTGATGTTGGATTTTATTGCATTTGTGATGTTTTGGTCTTTATATTATGGGCCCTCTTCCACACGGTGGTACATTTAAGTTTCTTTCTGTGTGCTCTCTGCAGATGAGACCCCGAGTGATCGAGCAAAGGACAGTATCAGGAACAAGTGTGGAGACTATCTGGACAGAGCTGAGCAGCTGAAAGAGTACCTGAAGAAGAAAGACACCAGTCCTCCAGCGAAGCCTGTGAAAGAGTCTGACAGCAAAGGGTGAGACTGATCAGGAAGAAAAGACTCCTTGATAATTAAAAAGACTATATCATTTTGTTTTTATTATTATTAGTCTTGAAACAAGGTTCTGAGACTGTTGTTTATTATGTAGTTTGTGTTCTTGGAGAAAAAATAAGTCATAAAAAGTAAAATCTTAGTGACTGGGATAAGTAACTGTATTTCCTGAATAGTATCTTAAGGTGAGATAAATTAGCAGCAAAGCAAGATTTGACTTCTGCTAAATTAAATCCAATTAAGTACGTTAAAAAATCATCAAAGTTGAATGTTTGATTAAATTTTCCATAATGTGTGATGTCTTAATTCTACGTCAGGGGTGAAAGTGATGATGAAGAGAATTCTGAGAAGAAGAAGTTCAAAGATCAGCTCTCAGGTAAAGGATAGTGTCACACACAGCAAGTATGGGATCACTTTTTAATAACTGCACATCATGTACTCAAAACTGCAGGAGCTGAAATCGGTGAAAAATCACCTGAATTTGAACATAAACACTTTGATTCTGCAGCTCTTTCCTTTCAGTTCACATTAAACAACTGAATCTAAGTATGGATGACCTCACACCATTTCAGGTTGTTCTGGAAAAGTGTCCCCTCACTCTTCCAAACTTCCATGTCGAGACACAGTTTAGAGCCGTAGAACCACATCCAGGTTGCATTTGACAGGATCTGATCACTGGTTGGTAATTACAGCTGTCATCACAGGTTTAATCTCCACTACTAGTCTGAAAATATCTGAAAAGTAGATTTTTTTACAGACTGAAAACACACACAAGAGGTAGATGTAGAAGTCTCATGTCCTCAGACCACTTGAATTACAATATGTTGAAAAGGAATTATGTAAGTAATGCCCAGTGACACTAGACAACTATTAAAACGATGCTGTTTTAACACATGTATGAGTCACTAATGCATGAATTTAATACTGGATGTGTCATGAATTTGTGTTGCTTACCAAGGTCACGACACGTTGGCTTTTATGAATTCAGTTAATGGATGTTATTGATATTATCATAATAACCGAATAATGCCAGGACTCATCATGAAAATGTGAAGAACAGTTTTCATTTTTTAAAGCTTTAAACTAATGTAAAGCATCAACAGTTAAACAACCTGTAGATGCCATACCTTTTGAGTATAAAGTATGACATATCAGTTAAATGACTGTGAATGAACATTGCTCACTTGATGATCAAGTAGCGTTAAGTAATGGTATTAATCCACATGACTTGAACATCGTGTGCAAGAGGAATCTATGATACATCATGCATTAAATTGTCATGAGTCATGAACTAGCTAAGTCTTACTTTATAGCATATGATTTGGACCCTTATTTTAAGGTGTTACCATGGGCATATATTAATGCAAAGAGCAGTACTATTTTAAGAAGCTTTGCTAAAAGAGTGAAATTTCAATATTTATGTTTCAACCCTGGCGTCATAGTGGTGCAGTGGTTAAGCACTGTCGCCTCACATTAAGAAGGTCCTGGGTTCGACTCCAACACCAGCCGATGGGTTCTCTCCGGGTACTCTGGCTTCTTCCCACCATCACCATCCAAAGACACTACTGCACAATATGCACTAATAGGTTGATTGGTTAATCTAAATTGCCCATAGGTGTGAATGTGAGAGTGATTGGTTGTTCATCTCTATATATCAGCCAGAAGGTGTACCCTGCCTCTGCCCATATGTAGTTGGGATAGACTCGAGCACCCCCGTGACCCTCTGGAGGACTAAGCAGTTCAGAGGATGAATGAATAACAGGGTTCCCGCAGGGTCTTAAAGAGTCTTAAAAGTCTTACAAATCTGCATTTAATACCGTAAAAAGTCTTTAAAAGGCTTATGTTATGTTAAATATACAGCGGTGGAAAAAAGTTTTTGGACACCCCATGTAATTGTGATGTGTTGCATTAAGAATCACCCTTAAGTCATTGAACTCTGCCCAGTATTGTTCCTTCCAAACCCACATGCTCCCCTCTGCACGTACACTGTTCTGTTGAGGTCAAAATTGGATGTTTCAGTAAGATAATGCCCTTTGAAACTCATCCAGGGCAGGACATGTTGGAACTGTCAAGAATTTTTTTGTAATGTAATTTTTTCCTTGTTAACAAAAAAAAAATCATTTGCATTCTTTTGTGTCCGTCTGATGCATCCACACCTTTTGAAACACAAAAAAAGATTTTTCTGCAAATATTTCATGATAATGTTTGAGATTGTGTAAAATGTTGAGGGTGTCTGAAAACCTTTTTCCACTACTGTATATAAACTTCTTGGCTGTATTGTGTTTAAATGTGTCCAAGCTGCAAAGACAGTAACGTTAGTTCAGTTCCACTTGTTCCAACCCGACAGTTTATATTGAAATTAGGAACCAATTATCGCTAACTTAGCAGCAATCAAAGCATTGGAATAAATAAATACATTTTCCTAAATTCTAGAAGTCACATATTTATGTCAGTATGGCTGTGAAATGGGCATTAAATTCTGTTCTAAGTAGTCTTAAAAAGTCTTAATTTTAACTTGTAGAAACCTGTAGGAACCCTGGAATGAATGTGTCAGCCTATAAAATGTTAACAGAACTTGTCTCTCTTTCACAGGTGCCATTGTCATGGAGAAGCCAAACATTAAATGGGATGATGTTGCTGGACTTGAAGGAGCCAAAGAAGCCTTAAAAGAAGCTGTTATTTTACCAATAAAGTTCCCTCATCTGTTCACAGGTAAAACCAGAGCCTCCTAAAAACACTGTGTAGATGTGATTAGTATCTCATAATATGTCTGTTTATGTAGGAAAGCGAATTCCCTGGCGGGGGATCCTACTGTTTGGCCCTCCAGGAACAGGGAAGTCCTACCTGGCCAAAGCAGTAGCTACAGAAGCCAACAACTCCACCTTCTTTTCCATCTCGTCCTCTGACCTTGTGTCCAAGTGGCTGGGAGAAAGTGAAAAGTGAGGCACAGATTCTACACATCAGGATAAAACTGTGATTGTGAGTGAGTGATACATATACGTGTGTTCTTTCTTTATCTCCGTCTCTGTCCAGGTTGGTGAAGAACCTGTTCTCTTTAGCGCGAGAACACAAGCCATCTATCATTTTTATTGATGAGATCGACTCCCTCTGTGGGTCTAGGAGCGAGAACGAGAGCGAATCGGCTCGCAGAATCAAGACAGAGTTTCTTGTGCAGATGCAGGGTAAGAAAAGAGAGCTGATCACTGATGTTAATAGTGGTTTTGACTATGGTGTGAGTAGTATGTTAATAAGTCAAAGAATATGATTCTCCTCTCAGGTGTTGGTAGCACTAATGAAGGGATCCTGGTACTGGGAGCCACAAATATACCATGGACACTGGACTCAGCTATCAGGAGAAGGTTTGTTTGATAGTAATACAAAAGCAATCCTTTCAGACTTACAATTAAAATAGGCTCATGGTTTTTGGTTCTTTTAAGTTATAATCAATCAAGTCTGATTCTCGGATCCAAATGTGTGATATCAACCTTTTTTTTATAGTGTTTGGTCTTGAAATCAATCTTTAAAGAAACAACTTTTTTGGCCTGTCGACTATTTTCTTCCACTTTTTTTCTGAATACTGATGCTTAGCACTGATTTTTACAGTGTTACATAAACTAAAAGTTTTGTGTGTGCTGTTTAGGTTTGAAAAGCGTATCTACATCCCTCTGCCGGAGGAACACGCCCGCTCCTTCATGTTCAAACTCCATCTGGGCTCCACCCCCAATCAGCTGACGGAAGAGAACTTCCACACTCTGGGCAAGATGACAGAGGGCTACTCTGGGGCAGACATCAGTATTATCGTCAGGGATGCGCTCATGCAGCCTGTCAGGAAAGTTCAGTCAGCCACTCACTTCAAAAAGGTAAGATAATAACTTACAGAAAAAGCTCTTTTCTGTTTTCTAAGAAAAGCAGCGTGAATCCAGAATCTAGTCACTGAGAAATGACACAGAGCATAGTAATAGAACTCTAATCACAGAAGTACGGAAGCATTTTAGTCCCAGATCAGAAGAAGAAAAAGGGATTGTTGTTATATTACAACGTGAAAACTTTAGCTTCATAACAAGATATTTTCATGTTCTAATGACATTTAAACTCATTGTGTTAGAAGAAACTTCTCTTGATTTGAAAGTATGTTATTTATCTAATAATGTCAAACATTTAATATAATGTAATAGCTTATTGTTGTGACAAAGTGTTAGATATTATAATAATTTGTGTTAATTGAACCCATAAAGACCCAGACATCAGCTGTCAACCAAAACCATCTACTGATCTAAACTGTTGATCCACTAATCCTATTAATGCATGTAAATAATTGATGTAAAATATAGTTTGTCGTCTTTTCATGGTCATCAGATATGACCTATGTGGACGTTCAGACGCTCTGTAGTGAACATGGAAACACCGTCATGTTCCACAACATTGATTCACCAGTAAAACCCATGGAGTTTTAGCAATGACAGTGGATGGAGACACTGGGTTTATGTTCAGTTAATGATATATTTTACTGAAAGGGTCACTTTTTCTTTAGCTGTTTTTTTTTTGTTTGTTTTGATACAATAATCTTTGACTTTACTCTAAGCTTTTATGAACATTTACATGATCAGCCAATAAAACATAGGAAAATAGAGGATTTTCACTGGAGAGAAAAAGCTAAATTCAGAGGATAATAGTATAAGAAATGGTGATAAATTACTTAGGAAATGTTAAAGAGAAAACTTCATTTGGGAGCTGCCGCAGAAGTCGCACTGGGTCCTTATGGGTTAAAATAAGTTTGTAGAGTACATCATTATAACATCAGAATTCTGCGATAATGTATAAATGTCCTTTAACAATAAACTTGTCATGTTAAATCTTTATAACAACCATTTTTTCTTTTACCTTATATCTGTGTAACGTAATGCACTCTCATATAGAAATATACTTCAGTTTCACTTTATTTATCCCCAAAAGGAAAGTCACTAATTTCTATCCCTAGATATTATGTTTTTGGTCCGACTGCTGCCGCCGCCAGATATCCTTCATGTTAACGTGATAACTTGAAAAATATTGGGTATACAAATCCCATATTTTCCATATCAATGAATATCATAGAGAGGAAGAACTGTTTCGATTTTGGATGATTTACCATTTCTAAATTGCCCACAAAAGTTTAAAATCACTAAACACTCTTTTGCTCATATCTCTGGAACTATTTGTCTGATTGACTTCAAATCAAGTGCAAATGAAAGGTCATGACCTGGGGATACCTCACATCATGACATCATTAAGGATTGAAGCGTTCGGGGTTATACTACTTGCCGTCGCTTCTAACTGTGCAAGCCTAGTTTTATTATAATAGTTAATTTATACAACTAGTAATAAAATGCCAACCTTAGTTTCTGCAAAGCAAGACTATTTTCCAGACAGTAAATGAGTGATGTACGCTATATACATTATAAATAATATTCTTATAACATTAACCACACACATGGAACTGAAGAAACGGAGTAAAGACATATCCCTTTATGGTACAGCCTGTGTAGCTCCATGACTTCACCAAATAGTCTACAGCCTTCTTTTAATGTGTCTTTGAGCCTAAGTTCACTAAGTTCACCCCATCCATTCAAACCAATTAAGGTTCAAGGATCACCGTGGAACAACGCCGATGTCATGGTTGAAGACCTCCTGACTCCGTGCTCACCTGGTGATCCCAATGCCATAGAGATGACATGGGTGGATGTTCCTGGAGACAAACTTCTAGAGCCAGTTGTATCCATGGTGAGAAAAGAGCACCAGGAAGGAAAATCCCTGCAGTTTTATGCGCTATTATATGTTGATAAATGTCACTGTATTCACTGATCATGGATTTTCTTCTGCCTCGTCTCTGAACAGGATGACATGCTGAGGTCACTGTCCAACACCAAGCCTACAGTGAATGAGCAGGACCTGGACAAACTCAAGAAGTTTACAGAGGATTTTGGTCAAGAAGGTTAAAATCTACCACTACGACTGCCACTACTGATTGTTTTTTGTTGTCAGATAGACTGTGGAGGTATTTTTTTAAGACAAATATAATGGAAAAAACTTGTAACTTGTTACTGAAGCCCAAATTTGACAAACTTAAAAATGTGAAACAATACTAATATTAAGATATAACTTTAAATAACAGTAAATATTTGCTGTTTTCACATAGCAATTTATCAGGAGGCTAATTTAAACACCAATGTCATAACTATGAATTCATCCCCTAAGGTTCATGTTTACATCTCTAGATAATTTTGCAAGGGTTCAAACCTTTATCACGCTTTGGTCACATATTCTTAACTAACATGATAATCATCTATTAAAAGAAATCACAGTCATTAAAGTAAATGTAATAGATGGTGAAGGCTTTAAGATGTAAAAGCACTTTCTTTGTGTTTTCAGAAATCCTTTCAAACACTCATTACCTCTTTTTTGTATTGTTACAGAAATATTAGTATTTCTCTTTCACTATAAGGTTTTTATAAGTCTCACTTCATACTCAAAGTATATGCTCACTTTGCTAAACATGTAAATAAATATATAATAGAGAAACACCCTGGATGGGATAATAGTGGAACTTTTTCTCACTTTGTTGGAAGAGTGTTTTTCCACATACAACTGGTCATGAGCAGTTTTAACATGAGTCTGTTGTGTTTCTATTGTTTTATTCACTTAGTTTATGAGAAGCCAAAGACAAATTGTCCTTATTTTATTTTTTTCCATCACATCCTGTATCTCAGATTGAGTTAACAAGGATGTGCATTTTAAAAGCTCACCTTTAACTTTTCAAACTGATAATGTCCTAAAATATTTATCTTTTTGGACTTGTGTACCTTTTAGTTACGTGAACAAATTGTGTCAAGATGGTCATTTGCACTTTTGTTTGATCCAACGTGACATTTTCTGTGAACCATGGTCTCTGGGTTTGAATTAAATAACAAAAACAAACAGAAGTCATTGTTAAGTTATTATTGAATAATATTTTAATTGTTAAAATACACCTTAGTTAATGATTAAATAGTTTTACTTCTTATGCAGAATAAACTATAATTTAATACAGTAGTACATTTGGTACATTTGATAAAGAAATCTAAAACAGGTCACTTACTTTATGCTATAGAAAATTGACATCACTGTTAATGCTTGCACAAACTGATAAATGGCAAAAGTGCTAATCATTAGGGAGTCTTATACATTTCTTCAGTTTGCATCATCAGTAAAGATATGCAGTATGGATAAGCAGCCTGGATTTTTTCTACTGAGCAGAAATAAGTATTTTTAAGTGAATAATTGCTGTAATAATTCATATGACCAATGAAAAAACATGAACATATTTAAGTCATTTTAAATTATGGAAAAACTACATTTCAACTAAATTTTAAGATACTGAAATACAATGATGCGCATGTGTGCATATTGCACTACGCCTACTGTAATGAACACCAAAATGTCAATATCAATTTAAAAACACTTCAGTTAAATAAGAATTCAGGAGCTGCCAATGATGAAATAAAGACCTTAAATTATGTATCCACATAATAAGTTAAGGAGTCATATCCCTTGTCACTTCAATGCACATTATATAACTTTCAATGTTTCGTGGTGCATACATGTATTTATGGTGCAGACACCTGTGCACATCATCAAAACCAGATTTAGCCAGACCTGTACCTTGAAATGCTACAATAAGAGTCATTATTGCTTTGTGTGTGCACTCCCATTCCAGACTGACCACACCACAAACAACCTGAGACTCGGCAGAAACACTGCTGATTCAAAACCAAGACACACACACATAAAATAGAGTAAAATAACAAAGAGTACAGTACACAGATGAAAATAATCCTGAAAAAAAAATAAACACAAATTCTTAAGGTAATTGAGCAGACATTAAGGACACATGTGCTCTGTGAAATAAACTTCAGCGACCTGAAGAGAATATAAATGGAGTTGCTTCTACTCTGTCATTTAAATATTACAAGTAGATATATGTATTATTTTGTGGTTAAGAAGAACATCCATATGATGCAAACATTGCTGGAAATTGCCACATGGGGAGTACAAGAAAGTGCCAGGAGTGTTTAGGACAAACAGGAAGTAATTCACCTGTCCATCACAATCATGCTTCATTGGTTAACAGTAGCCCAAGACACACATTTTACACATTATTTCATGTAACGGCACAGAGAAGAAGCCAAGTGCTGCAACATGGGGAATACTGTGCTACTACATGTATGTTAATCAAGTCACTGTTTCTGTACAGACACTAAAAGACAGAGAACAGAGACCCGAGTGCCAAGCCAGTCGCTGCTCCAGTGAGCATGCCCAAAGCCACATCTGTACCGTTGTCGCGCTGGTGCTCCCGAATAACAACATGGTTCACGCCAGGAGCAGGAGCAAGGTACCCACCTGGAATATTAAAAAAAAGCAAGAATAATAACTAAAAAAAACACACACAAAGAATATAAAACTTACAGCTATACTCAAAATTAATGCGTTGATTTATCTTCATGAAGATGATGACAATAAATGCATCAACATAGCTTGTACTGCTTCTGAGTTTAAATTACACTAGGAAGGACAAGGTATATAAACCTCAAAATATAAAGGATAATTACATGGGCTAAACAACAATGTATCACAAATATTCACTTAGTGCAGCCTTAAATATGATTGAGTCTCTCTTCCCAGAGAAAAAAGTAATGAGAAGCAACTACAAAAGGCCTATTTATTTTTAACATAACATGCTTTTTCTTTTCAATCTTTTACCTTGGTATTGATAAGGATAAGCAACGGCATAGGGCTGCCCATCAGCAGAGTAAACAATCTGTGTAGCATGTGGTGGAGGTGCAGCATAGTCTCCATATGGACCAGGGGAATAAACCTGATGAAAAAAAAAAGCAGTCGACATTATAAAACTAGAATAAGGTTTGACAAAACAACCGTTTAACTCATTAATGTGACAGATTTTGCTTTTTACTATTTTTACTGTTATGCCAGAAGAGGGCAGTAGTGTCCAACTAAGTTTGTACTTTTTGTAGCAGTGTTTAGTTTGTATTTTCTCTTCAGAAAAAAAATGCTAAGTTAATTCAGCAACAGAAAATGTATTCAACATCCTGTGAAAAATATGACAGGATTATATTGTAAATAGTACTACCAAACTCAACAATTGCTCAAAAGTAAATTTAATCTCAATATGATTAATGATTATTGTTCCAGATTATAAAAAACACAACACCTGTTGTAAGAAAAATACATTGTCAGCAATGGCTAAAAGCAGTGTGTTCGAGCACTTTGCATACAGTTTATCTACCTGAGGAGAGGGAGCATATTCTGAATATGGGGGAGGAGCAGATGCCATCGCTTCCTGTGCAAAGCCAATCTGAGGAGTAGCAACAACCTAAAAATGTAAAGCAACACAAAAGGTAACTTCACCTCCAGTGAAAGTCAACACCAATAAAACTAGGTTACATGGCATAAAGGCTTTCTGTTCCTTCAACTGAATTGATGGGTTATAATGAAAACAAACATGAAAGTTATTTCACAACCAAAGCAGAATTAGCCTAATACAACATATGAGGATAGGCCTTTACATTTTTGACAACTTCTATTTATTATTTTGGTGCAAAAACAATCATTTATTATGTAACAGGTTCTCACCGTATTAATTCTGGCATCCTGAAGTGCCATGGTCCATGCCCTGTAATAAAAGATGCAATTCATATAATTTAGTAAAAATACTGTCTTTTGAAAGAATCTGTACAAACAGAATATTTTAAACTAATTCACTCAGCCTCATCAAAACAGACACACAGATGGGCTAAAATAATTAAATCCCACTGATAAAATCTGCAAGAAATGTGCCCTCTTACAAAGCATCATCTGCACTGTCTGCACAGAGGCTGATGACCCGTCCATCTCTGCACACTATCTGGAGCAAGGCATCACGCATCTTCCCCTCTGGTGGGTTCAGGTCTGAGAAGTCAAGAAGCAGGGGAAAAATAAAAGTGAGACAGCTCAAAAATACAGTAAAAAGAGTAAGCTGATGATGTATCTTACATTAAATGCTGTGTACCTTGGCATGCAGCAGAACTGCGTATATTGATACAGTCAACCCTCATGTGAATGTCATCTTCCATGTCACGCCGTTGTTGGTCATTATAAAACACAAGGCGTCCATCAGCCCACAAGTCAAACCAGTTCCTCTTCCATCTACGCAGTATAGTACCTACATGAAGAAAAGCCAGTCACATTTAGGCAACACAATCTGAATGTTTATAGAATCTTATACCATATTTCCAAGCAAAGCATTAAGACATGACACAATGCTTATTATATGGTAAATGGTAAACGGCCTACACTTTTTGTGCATTTTCTACACCTTCATGGTGTCCAAAGCGTTTTACAAAGCCTCACATTCACCTGTTCACGCACACCTCCTCATTATATGGTGATCAAACTTTTACCACTTAACATGGGCACTCACTTTGTCTATGGAGCCAGCCACTCTTGACCATAGCCATGTTGATGGCGACACCTGAAACAATGAAAACATTCAAGTATGTATTATTGCTGACGGAACCCACGGTGTAACGCCTAGGAGGGGCACGTCACCCAAACAACCTCGTGACTTTTGACTGATCAAACTAACGGCGCTAACAAGTGGGGTCTACAGCTTTACTTGCACATGGTTTACATTCTTGGTGTGAAGTATTAAATGAAAAGACACTACAACGCTTTATGAATAATTCGTCCAATCGATATCTTGTTTTTGTTTCACTCCGTTGCTCAGCTAATTAGCATTACGCTGACATTAGCATCAAGTGATGACAGGCCTGTTGTGAATGGGTTCTCCTCATTTCTCATTTTTATAAACCTGAAAAGGCGAGTTAGTATGGAAGTATAAAAAAGCCCTGCCAGCAAAATCATATCACTTGGGAAAAAAAGCATGTTCTTTTTTACATGTCAAACATAATTTAGCTAGCATTACTAACACTGTTTATACAGCTTACAGCCAGCATAACTATTAGCTTACAATGTTCATAACAGCTATATAAAGTCACAAAAACAGCTCTTGCCGACCTAAAAAAAAATAACGGTACGTTTATATGCTTACTTTATAATGCGTGAATTTGAAGAAAGTATGAAGTCTTCGTGAGCAGCAAACACGGAAGTGAGATGTATAAGTAAAAGATGATGCTTAGCTCGGAGTGAAAACCCTGACCGACGCGCTGAGTGGACACAGGCTGTGTTGAGGACCGCTGTCCACTGTCACCGGTTCTCGTTAGCCCCGCCTACCGAGCATCTTCGTGAATCTTGCGTGTCTTTGGAGGAGGGAGGTGTTTGTTTTTATGACGTCACCTATCAGCTGACCAGAATGGAAAGTACTAGCAAACATTGAGAGGGTTTTGTTTTGAGTGTATCACTTCTTTTTGGACATAATTGTAAACATTTTCAGTTGTTCTTGATAAAAAATAAACAAAAAACTGTTGATCTGCTGCTTTTTCCTCACGTTATAGCGTGCACTTGTAGTTAATCCATAAATCTTGTGATTACATGTAGCCTTTACGCTTCACACATGGGGAGATATTTGGTGAATAAACTTGATTAATATAACCTTTGATTAACACTGGTTGTCCATGTGAGTATAGTCAGGTGTACATTTCTTAATCTTGCTGATTACAGGCATGTTTTATTTTATTAGCAGGCTGGATGTGTACACCACATCCAGATGCAGGTATCCCGTGCGCATGCGACTGACAAGCAAAAAGTTATATCCTGTCTGCTTTTCGGGTGTATGTGTACTGGAAGGAAACTGCTTGTACTACCGCCCACCCGGCCGGAATAGCTTTTGTCTTCAGCATCAAGTATCAACAACCTACTGACCGACGGGCAACGCCGGGTTACAAAACAAGCCCTCTCTCCGACCAACGACTGTAGAGCTAACGAGAATAGCGCAGAAGCTAAATAGCAAACCTGAAATGGCGACGGCAATATACTTGGAACATTACCTTGACAGTGAGTACATGTTGGACAAACTGTTCTAGTTTTAACATTTGTAATATCTGACGCCCATCTCTTGTTTAGTTTGGATGTGTCGCACACTTTTGCTTTAACGGTAATTGGCGGTGGTAGCATTATGTGTTAGCAATTAGAGCTAGCTGGTGGTTCACTGGAGTTAGCTGACTAGCTAAATGTTTAGCATCACGACATAGATTTCGGTGTAATAAACTGACGAGAATTGTCTTTGTACGGTGTTAAATTGCTCACAGATGCCAAACTTACAACCAATCGGTAGAGTTTGTCCAGAACTTAGGCTAAGTATTATGGTCTTATCAGGCTGATGACAGCTAAGTTAGCAATTAGGTCACTGGCTGTTAACATTAGGTACACAAACGAACCACTATGTCACTGTCATCCTCAACGTTTCACAACTTTTTAGTTAAGATGGTTTTGATTAACGTATTATTCAATGTAGTTTACCGGGCAGCATGCATGCATTTGCAACCTGTTGGTAACCGCGTTTTCCGTAACCATTTACGCGCCGGGGCGGGGTGTAGTGCGTCACTGAATGTAAGCTCTAAACTTTTACACTACAAATGGGAGGACCACATATACAGGCTGTGAGATCCTACAAGTAATATTTTTGTGTTTGTCTGTGTGTGTTGTGTGTATATATATATATATATATATATATATATATATATATGTGTGTGTTCATTAACTTTCATTCTAGTATAATTTTATATACACCATATAACCTTACATAATTTCTTTCCTTGTAGAATCATTTGCTATTATTCTGCCAGAATTTGTCTGTCCATTAAAGTTTGTTTGTCTGATCTTGTGTAATTCCTGTTACCACTATATAATTGACGATCTCACTTAAGTGTTGCAGACATATGTTTCTCTTATACAAGTTGTCACAGAAGAGCAGTTTATAAACTTTTTTTTTCTATTGCCAATTCAGATTGTATCATTTGGGGCACCTCGCAGATGGGTGTGAGATGGGAAAAGAGTTGTATCTATTGAGAGCTCATCAGGAAACCAAAAGTTCTGTTGAACAAATGTCTCACAATTTCTTCTTTTCACTAGGTATTGAAAACCTACCATGTGAGCTACAGAGGAACTTCACTTTGATGCGGGACTTGGACAACAGGACTGAAGGTCATCATTTACATTCTCATCACAATACTATTAATCCCATTTTCACCTTTTTACTTGCACAGGTGTTTCTGCCTGATTATACTTTTGCTCTGACTAAAGTTACTCCCTGCAGAAGCCTTCATTTTGAGTGCGCACTAATATGAGAGGTCTTCCACATGTAGCTGTATTTATTAAACATGGCATATTGCTCTTTTTGGAATTGTTGTCTGGCACGATTTCTTTAAAATAGCTTTGTAAAGAAATAGTTGCTAAAATAATAGATAAATGTGTAATTGAAGAAAAGTCGAGGGTGTGCAAGCATGAAAGTGTAGCATTCTTGAGTTTGTCAACATAAAGCTAATTTTAAAAATGCTGAAAGATGTGACCAGTACTTTCTAACAATGTTATCTTTCATTCCTGCAGAAAAGAAAGGAGAGATTGATAAACTGGCAGAAGAGTACATTGTGAATGTGAAGAATCTGGCCTCAGAGCAGAGAGTGGAACATCTACAGAAGATCCAAAGTGCTTTCAGTAAATGCAAAGAGTTCAGTGATGACAAAGTTCAGCTTGCAATGCAGACCTATGAAATGGTTAGTCCAGAAACATCTTTTGCAGTATTTTGTCACTTATCAAATACTGAGACAAATAACTGGCTACTTTGTTAGTAAGGATTTATGCAACAGTGTGAGCCACATGTTTGTAGATGACTATAACAAAAAGCATTTTATTTTATTAGTTTTTTTTTTTTACAGATTTCTTTCTTATAGTTATTAATGCAGTTAGCAATTGAAATCCACACATTGTTTGTCTTATCTCCATGAAAACCTTTTCTGTAGGTGGACAAACATATTCGCAGACTGGATGCTGATCTAGCAAGATTTGAAAATGAATTAAAGGAGAAACTGGAAGTGAGTGGTTATGAAAGCACCGATGGAAGAGCACTGAAAAGTAGGTTGGAATAATTGAAAACATTTCAGCAGAAAACAATAAAGCCCAATGACTGGGTATTTATAAACATGAATGTTTAATGCAGAAACAGAGTCCAGGGGGCTCCGGGAGAAACGTGGGTCTCGGGGAAGAGGAAGGAAAGGTTCTGATGAAGACTCTCCCCGAAAGAAGATAAAGAAAAATAGGTAACTTGGTACTGGCTGATTAGTCAAGAAAATGGCTTTTTTGACACTGAAAGTTAATGATAGACAGATAATGTCTTTAGAATGTGCACTTCAACACATTTATTAGGCCTAAAAGTCTCAAACGTCTTCATTGACTCTCATTGTATTTTGTGTTGTGTTTTAGCCCAGACTTGAGTGATGCTCTCCTGCCTATGCAGCCATCAGATGTTCTGGACATGCCAGTTGATCCAAATGAACCTACATATTGCCTGTGCCATCAGGTGTCCTATGGAGAGATGATTGGATGTGATAATCCTGATGTATGTTTTCATGGTGTTTTTCCTTTTTCACTCATTTAAGGTTAGAAATTCAAAATACTCATTGTTTTCCCCTCTTGTTTTCAGTGTCCAATTGAGTGGTTTCACTTTGCTTGTGTAGATCTCACCACAAAACCCAAAGGGAAATGGTAAGAGTCCAACTCTCCAGATGTTGTTTTTGAAGACATTTCATTATTAATATAAATAGAACATAAAACCCTTCAGTACCTTAACATCTCTTTCTCCTCATGTCTCATTTCTCAGGTTTTGTCCAAGATGCACCCAGGACAGGAAGAAAAAATAAGATTTATATTCATAAAAGCTTAACTAATAATGTATTTTTGGTGTAGCTTAATAGTGTAACATATATAAATATATATATTTCAGTTACAAATACTCTTTATAGAAATGATGGATCGTACAACTATGTTTTAAGTCCCAATCCAGATTTGGAGTACACTTGTGGCACAATTATTCCCCTTTTATTGGCTTTATCTGATAGTTTAAGTTCACCTGTGTATTTGTCTACTCTGGGTAAATTGGACTTGACAATAGAGTTAAGTAGCACAAATTATTACAAAGTTGTGAAGTGTATAATAGTGCAGAAATCTTGGATTGTGGCTTTAGGATACTTGAATTGTCAATTTATATATAAAAATATTTTTTTCTTTTAAAGAAATGAACAGCCTGCTGAGAATTTACAATTTTTAGAGAACATCTAATTCCTCGCCAGAACAGTAACAGTAAGAGGAATTCTGTTTCATATTTTCATTTACCTACCTCCTTAAGGAATACATCAGCACTGCATACATGACTGCAATTGATACTGGTGTAAAATGTTTTCGATTAGCTGAAACCAAACAAACAAAATCATGTAAATTCAGTCTTTACTGATATTTTTTTAAACTGCGACATTTTTGAATGTATTGTGGTACTAATGGTCAGTCAGTCAGTGTCTCTTGTCAACTGAATGAGGTATTTAAGCACTTTGAAAGAAATTTTCCCCTGAAGAGGTTTGATACTGCAGGCTTGGTTTTATTCTAGTTTGTCTCATTTAAAACTTTGCCATAGTATGTCACTTCAAACCATATGAATATATATATATTTTGTATAATATGAGACAATATTTTGTGGAGAGTTTTTTTCCAAAGATATATTTGTTGTTGTATTACTGGTGAAAGTCAAATTTTATTTAATAGGATTTTAGCATCTTCTTTCATATTCAACTGTGAATATCACTCATTTAGGTGTAAGCCACAAATAAAGAGCCAAAGTCTTTGTATTTTGTAAATTCAGTATTTTTTAACAAATAAATATACATTATTCCACTATGCATTTTGTCTCAAGTCTTTCATTGCAGTTCTAGCTAGTAAATGTAATGTATGTTAGAAACACAATACAGCCACTAACATGTGCAGACAACTTGATGGGCAGAAGGTATTTGTAAACTAGTGTGGCTTGTTCATCTAAGTCACTAAAGTATTTTTTTAAGCTTTGTGATGGTATGTTTAAATGGAAATGAAGAATTATCACCCCATCGTTTCATTCCATTATCTCAGAGAGGTATATTTGACAGTTTATGAAATGCACATCCAGAGCTCTAAAATCCATCATCAGACTCTTCATCCCAGCTGCACTTTTCTCTAGTATCTGCATTGAAATCTACTTCCACGTCATAAACAAAATCAGGATCATCTTTGTGCCTCCGGTTCTTTTCAAAGAGTTCATCCATTTGCCCCTTTTTTCGGGCCAGTTCCTCATCGTCCAGTTTGTTCAGGTCTTCATCAGGGTCCAGGCGGAATGAGGAGAGGCTGTAGTCCAAACTAAAGCCCTGCATGTGATCCCGCAGGATTACATGAAGCCTCTCCAGCTGGCTCTGGGACACACCCTCCAAGTAGTCCCTGTGGCGAGGGTGGTTCTTCAGCCTTTCAGCTGCCATGCTGTAGTCTACAGATTAAAGAGAGCAGGAACAATGTCAGAAAAGCATTTACACTGAAACAGTAAGTGGAGCCAAATGTAAGGGGTCCTATCTGAAGAATGAGCTCTGGGAATAAGCAAAAGTAGTAATGGTATACGTGTAAAGTGGGGAATTATCTTGACTTACCCGAATATTTCGAGAAGTTCCGCACAGGTATGATTCTTTTTCGTACCTTTTTGGTTTCCTTGTTTTCATATATCAGTACTATAGAGGGAGGATTGAACTGCACCCCACATCGCTTTGCTACAAAACTCATCCTCTGTTAATTTTCCCTGCAGAAAATTTATTTGGAACTGATTTTTGTAAAGTTTAGCATTAAATACCAAATAATTTCGACAACAGAAAATGATGTGGCATGTTTTAATTAAACTCAGCAGCCCAAACTAACAGGTTTACTGCAACAAAGCTAGCTCCTTCAGACATGTCTGTGGCTTCAGATGTCTGTCTGTCTAACTGTTGCCTGGGTTCCATGGCGTCGGAGTCGGTCTTTCTGTCTTCGCCAAAACCTGCCCATATTTACTCAATATTTTAAAATGAAACTGCAATTTGTATAAATGATGACAATACTATATATATATTAATTTTGTCTAAAAGTGCGTTTCTTCAAATAATTCTCTTGTAAAAGCATTTTAATAGCTTCTGTTTCTGTTTTGTAGTCTGGCATTTTTGTGGCCGCCTCAAACTACAAAATGGTCCTCCCCGGATCTGTTCCGTCAACAGTTGAATGAACGGCGAACAGGGTTTGATACGCTACAAAATACTATTGTAGTTCAGCGTTGTTATTTTGATGTATTTTGTGGCGTTATCTGTGTTGGTGTATTTATCAACATGTCATTGTTTAGTGGAAAATGGTAAGCTTGTAGATGTGAGACCTGGATAAGACAAAAAAACACCGTTTGTTTTAAGATGAACAAAACTCATGGCACTTCCTGTAAATGTTTTTCTGAACGTCAATTTTCTTCCTAACACTTAACGTGAAAAGGGCGACGAAGGATAAGGTTTTCAATCATAGTTTTCAGCAGTCTTTTATGACTGTTAAAGAAAGCTACACAATAATGTGTTAATTTTGTCGTGCATACGTTTTTATCCTTGATTTATGTTCTTAAATGTATCCATGACCCCTTCAGGAGAAATGGAGCGAATGAGTAAATGAATGAACGTAGACATACACTTAAAAATTTCAATGCAACGTATGTTTTTGCAGACAATTGTGGATTTTTGAAGTGGCTTGACACCACATCTGTGTCAGTGGAGATCATCAAAAAAGGTTTTCACAGGTATAGTCACGGGTTATTCTTGAATGGATGGATAACCAATTATTCAAGGCTAAGTGAGGACTGAAGAATAAGTGATCTCTAATGCATTTTTAGGGACCTGGTAACGACTGTTCAGCTCCAGCCTGATGGGCGTACACATGTCAAAGTTTTGTTAATTCATAACTGGCCCAGAGGTGTCTATATTGATCCTTATCAACTTGCATCCTTGAGTGATCAACATAATTGGCAGGTAAAGATAATTTTACAAATATGTTGTTACCTCTATATTGATTCACCAATGTCCATTAACATCTTTTTAAATTACCTTTGTTAGATATTACTAGATTCAACCATTGAACTTGAGGCACCAGCTCACAAATCTTCAGGATTTGTCACCTACTTGTATCCCATCATGAATGGACCAACTTCTAGATGGCAAAACTTTACTATTCCAATGCATGGTCGCTACCAGAAACCTTCCTTTGGTGGGTCAGGATTTACATCTGTCGATATAGAACTTCCACAGCTATTGCTTCGTAATGAAAAATGTAAGTGTAACACAACCATGTTTTTTGTTCTGTTGTTGTATTTGTCCATTTTATCAGAAATAAGTACCCATAAGTAAACTTATGCATATAATATAACAAACCTTCATGTTAAGAGACCTACATTTTTCCTTCTTCATAAATGTGATTACTATAATGTTTATATGAGCTGTGACTGATGGAGTTTAGACTTAATCTTTCGAAGAGGAAATGTTAATGTAACTGCTAATCATTTTTATCAAGATTATCTTAATTACAAATGAATTACATAACACATTTTCTAACTATTTTTTCAAAAGTTAGTTTTGGCTACTATGTCAATTGCCAGTAATATTACAAAAACCCAATATCACAGACAGTTAAGTTCAAATATAATCTTTGTGGAAATGTGTTTTTGTTATTTTATCATTCATTGACTGTATTGTAGTTTATAATGGATGTAGTAAAAACATTTAACTCATGATTATCAACTTGCCAGTCTTTTATATATATAATATATGCTAATTGTATAAAATTGGACGGCTCATGCATTTATTCACATATTTAAGAATATTTAAAATTCTAGTGCTTCTGGAGTTTCATGCTCGTCATCAGAAAGTAAACGGCACAACAACATTCAGTCAAAATCCTTCAATATGTAAAGTTTATATGATAAAGCATATCACAAATATAAAAAATATATAAATATGACAGTTTAACAACTTACAGCACATTGTCAGACATTAAGTTGTGTTTTTAAGACCCTTTGTTGTCAATTTTTTTACAAACATAAAATAAACCTGATGGCCTTCACTCGCATTCGTGTTGTGTGCTCAGACTTTAAAATTGTAGATGTTGAAGATACAACATGTATTTGTTCCATTGTAAAACCCTTTTCTCTCCTAAGGTACTCAGCTCAACAAGTTAGAGCCTCATACTGTTATGGATGCCCCCTGTACTGCTGACAACTCAACCACATGTGCCTGGGTTAAAATTCAGAATCAGAAGGTGGTTTTCTTTAAAAAAAAAAAAAAGAATTATTAAATTCTATTTTGCATTGTTGCTTTTTAATTGAAAATGTGTTTGTTGTTTTACATAGGGACATGGCCGAGTAAGTTTACAGTTTCCTGTTGGGGATGGGTCTTTTGCAACGCCTGTCTGTGGAGGAACTCTTCTTGTCACACTGATCTGTTGTGTGGCACTGTCTAAATATGCATGGAAACATCAAATCACCAATGGGCCCCATATATGAATCAATGGAAGCCATGCTCCAATAAAAAGCAAATAGCTTTCTAATTCATACAGATCTGTTAGTTAGTTAGTTAATTAGTTATTTCCAACTACAGGTACATGCATGTTTGAAAGTTAAAATAATAAACTGCAAAGACACCATTTGTTAACCAGCTCTGTTTTGTCATGTTCTGATGTTTTTCACTGTCTTGTATTGGTACGATTTTAGATCTGTTAGATATTGCTGTATTTGATAAGAAAGATCAGTCTGTTAAATTTAAGTCCTATAAAACTGCAGCACATCTTTACACTGCACAACAGATCATGCTTATACTTAATACCAAGCCCTGTAGAACTGTATTTCTTAAACATTTTTGAGATTTCTCATATGGTTGTACATATGTATATTAGTTAGATGGGCACTAAAATGCTAATAGGTAGTTCGTGCAAATGTAATACACTTCACAGAAACACTGAATATCACCAACAATGTATTACATATGTATTTACTGTTAACAGCAACATCAGATGTAGTCAGAGATTGTTGTAACCAACAGATGTCAGGCAAAATAACAATAATAACAACAATAATACACAACAACAATAATAATAATTACATTTGTTGAGTGATCTATTTGATGGAATGATGTGGCCATAAATATATATTATTTCACTCAGTGTACACAACTTCTGTTTGCTATGTTATTGTTAATTTGATCAATCTCATGAATCAAAATCATAAAATTCCCACTCAGCATTGGCCCCAACAGTTTGCAGGTCATCTTACAGGGAGAGTACTGCAGCAAGGACTAACTATATACCTTAAATATGCAGCTGATGAGAGAGAAAATATCACAAACTGCTATCATATAGCCTACTATAAATGCTGAACTACATTACCTAAAATGCCTTTCGACTTAATTCAACCTCAGACTGTACTTTATAAGTTTCACTATGTACTTCACTTTATGTATTCACATTGCCCAAAATGTGTAATTAGAGAGAGTTAGAGGAGTTGTTTTATTCACATGCTGCACGTTTAGGACACAGACAGCAGACTAGGTTAATACACACCATTCATTTGAAACATTTATTGAATAGGCTAGGGCTGGGTCGGTAGTTCCGCTTCCCCTTCGCCATAGCGGAATTATCCAAGGGCCGAAAAGATAGAAGAAAAGTTGCATTGTAAATATTTGTAGTCCCGTTTTTCCTAAGTTATTTGTACGCGCTGCGTACCATTAAGGCCCGGTGTTACGCATGAAGTACTTTTAACGGATTTACCAACATTTTATGAACCGTCGAGGATCGGCCAGGAGTCAAGTTCTATTCAAGTTTAACTGTGGAATCTCCGGTGAGCTCTGCGGCTCCTGCGTCGTCTTAGCTAGCCTACAAATAAAGCACCCTAGTACCGGATCGTCTGCTAACTTAGCACAGTTGTAGCTTTATCTAAATCAGCCGCTCGCACTGAAGTTGCTTTGGGGAAACCATTAAGTTTGGTTCTCAGACTATTTTTCATTAGCTGATAGCTTGACGCTGTAGTCACAGGGCTGCAAATGTTAGTATAGCTTGCCATGCTAACACTAGCTTATAGCTAGCACACTTGTTGGCCAAGTAGTTCATGCTAGCGTTAGCTTGCTAGCCGCCCCGGTTCTTACTCATTTGAAGGACATTTAAAATAAGCATTTGGGCAGAAATACCGGTATAAGGGGCAGCCATAGACGAAAAGTCGCTCTGTGGTAATATTTATCTTATGAAATAGCAACGAAGTATCGGCTTATCATTTCTTATCTGGTGCATTGGCAGAAGAGCATGCATTAGTGTCTTTATTGTCACTGGGCTTCTTTTCTTTAGTTAAAATAGAATCCACAGAGGAGCGTTTCTAGCTGCAACCGTATCTCAGACCAGCATTATACTATTTCTTCTGAGGGGTTAAGTAAATATAAATATTCCGACTATTTTTGTTCCGCTAACGCAGCATCTCTTTTAACTTTACTTCGCTGTCATTATTATTTCGATGTTGGCACACAATATTTTTATTTTGGTAATCTTGTCGTTCAGTCTTTATTGTTAAGATTAGTGGTACTCATAGTTTGTGTTAATGATAATGGTCTTAGACTCGTGTTGGATTTTGTCCATGCTCAGTGTTTATTTGTGTGTTTTGTAAAACATGCAGAAAATAGCTAAATACAAATATGTACCATGTACACCACTGGGCTTCAGTAGCATATATGTTTTTTTTCTTTTGTCAATAAAAAGTATTTCTTCTTTATAATGTATTGCTCTATCTTGCTGTATTTGTGTATGTTAATGGTCCAATCAATGTCTGTTTCTCTTTCAGGTACCAGTCAGTGCCTCCTCTCACTTCTGTTGTTTTCTGCCCAACCTCCTGTACTGCAGGAGCACACATGTGCCCACTGCTGATGTGAGCGCTGCCTTGCTCGATTTGTTTTTTCACCCTGCCAATCCTCGCCCATTGCCCTGTTAGTCCTGCAACACTCAACTACATTTAGCGATGTGTGATAACGGAGACCCTGAGGATAAGCCCCCTGCCCCCCCTGTCAGGATGAGCAGTACCATCTTCAGCACCAGCTCTGGAAAAGACTCACTCTCAGCCAACCACAGCTCTAAACCTCTACCCTCTGTCCCTGAAGAAAGGAAACCTCGTAATAAGATATACTCAATTTTCTCAGGGGCTGAAAAAGGTGAGTTTGTCACTGTTGGCATAAAAAGTAACATATTAATTTCTAAAACAATACCTATCATAATAGAGTTGGAATTTTTAAGTGGTGGAAGTGGAGTTATGTGCAGTTTAAGTAAGGTGTTGATTACTTCCAGGTGGTAGAAAGAAAGATAGAGACAAAGAGCGGCCAGAGATCTCACCACCTTCAGATTTTGAACACACCATCCATGTTGGGTTTGATGCTGTCACAGGGGAATTCACTGTGAGTCTTTACAGTTTGGTCATTCTTCGTGGTTACATTTGTTTGTCCTTCTGCTAACCATACCATTTTGAAGCATGTTAACTGACCAAAGCACCAATTAACATTATGTCCTTTTCTTTACCATTCTGACATTTTGGCACTATGTCATCTTTGCCAGGGTATGCCAGAGCAATGGGCTCGACTACTCCAGACCTCAAACATCACCAAGTCAGAGCAAAAGAAAAACCCACAGGCTGTGCTTGATGTTCTTAAGTTCTATGACTCTACAGGGAATGGTCGTCAAAAGTACCTCAGCTTGTCGTCTTCAGGTGAAGCTCTAAGTTGCAAATATAAGTTTATTGGGCATCTCAATGGCATTTTGCCTCATGTTACATTTTTGTTCTTTTTTTTCTAGTGGAAAGATTTACGTGTCCAAATAACATTCAGAATTTTTTTTTCTTTTATCTTTAAGCACTTCATTTATTTGATAAGTCTATTCTCTTGTTTATGATAAGGAATTAGATCTATGTTAACTTCCGTAATAGCATGACTGATCAGACACTATAATTGGTAGTTTGTTTTGTTTTGCCTTGAAAGAAAACACATCTAGTGTATGACTGTTACTGTACTTAAACTTCTGCCTTTAATTTCTTTTATAGAAAAAGATGCATTCACTCCAGGCCCTCAGTCTGTAAGTATTTCCAGACTGTTTCATAGTTTTTATTCTTAATGTAACTTGTCTGTTACGTTGACTCTCAAAATGTACTTTCACTTTAAACTAGCCGGTCAAAAAAGGCACCGAACCATCTCCGAATATTAAAGACATTGATGATGATGACGATGATGAAACTCCTCCTCCTATTGTGGCGCCACGACCAGAACACACAAAAAGTGTAAGTTCCCTACATCTACTGACTTGGTTTCTATATATTTCCATCTATATATTTAAATGTTAAAAGCATTCTTGTAACTTGAGATTTGGTGATATATTTTGTTGAACAGGTGTACACTCGCTCTGTCATTGATCCCATTCCTGCTCCAAGCACGTGTCCTGATGGAGACACTGCCTCCAAGGCTGCAGACAGACAAAAGAAGAAGGGCAAGATGTCAGATGAGGAGATCATGGACAAACTGAGTAAGAATTATTATTATTATTGTTGTTGTTATTAACCTGTTGTGCTAAGGTAGCATTGTTATAATACTGTTTTGTTTATGGTTTATTTACTTTACACATGTTCTCATTTCTTGGCTCATAGGAACCATAGTCAGCATCGGAGATCCCAAGAAGAAGTACACCAGATATGAAAAGATCGGTCAGGGGTGAGTACTTTAACATTTAGAATATGTGGTAGGGTTTTGTTTTAGATTATTGCATCATTTTCTTTGACAACCAACTGATAACCAGCTAAAGAAAATGAAATTCCGGCTTCATCGCTTTGCTTCTGGTTTTCTTAGTGATAGTGATCTCACGTTTGAGTCATACAGGGTTCTGCTGCTAAACTCTTTCCTTTGCACATATCTGTTTGTGATACTGTATGAAATAATGTAAATATGTACATGTTTCATACTATGTTGCATTGCCTATAAAATTGTACAGTAGTAACTGAGTTATCTGTCTTTGTACAGGGCATCAGGAACAGTATTCACAGCCATTGATGTTGCTACAGGACAGGAGGTAATTAGAGATGGAGGAGATGTAGTTACATTGAAATAGATAATAATATTCAGCAAAAGTGAGCAATGGTTTTTAACAGTACACTGTTGATTTCACCTACTTTGTACAACAAGTACAGTTCAAAAAGTAAAATTTTCAAAGAAAAACAGACAAGTTGGGTCACTAAAAATCTTATTGCAAAACAAAGGGAAAAAAAATTAAATGATGGCTTATCAGTGTAAAATTGGATCAAGATTTGCACAAAATTAGTTAAACTGAATGTTTTGGGGCATTTCTAAGTTTCCGGTTTTGCTGGTGCCTTTCTCCAGGTTGCTATTAAACAGATCAACCTACAAAAGCAGCCAAAGAAGGAACTAATCATTAATGAGATTCTAGTGATGAAGGAACTGAAGAACCCCAACATTGTTAACTTTTTAGACAGGTAAGAGGAATCCCAAAATATTTTTTTTTAAATGTGGGAGAATTCTGTCTAATGGTAATTAGAATAAATGTATAATCTTGTCTCTAATCATTTTTAGAGAATTGTGAATGTTTTGCCAGAAGGTGAAGTGTTGTTTTGTTGTTGTTTTTAGTTTCCTGATGGGGGAGGAGCTTTTTGTTGTGATGGAGTATCTGGCAGGTGGTTCACTGACAGATGTGGTAACAGAGACATGTATGGATGAGGCCCAGATAGCTGCCGTCTGCCGAGAGGTACAACTGGTTCTTTCCAACCTGGTTCACATTAATGGAAGTGGGTCTCACTCACTCCACAGTATTATTCTTAACTTCTGTTTTTGTTTTCCTGTCTGCAGTGTTTACAAGCTTTGGATTTCCTGCACGCCAACCAGGTCATCCACAGGGACATCAAAAGTGACAATGTATTACTTGGGATGGATGGCTCTGTCAAGCTCAGTAAGTCTTGCACCTGTTTTCATCAGCAACCTTTGAAACAGGTTTACTTGTGTTATACTTGTACTTACTCTCTTTCTTCTCTTCCATAGCCGATTTTGGCTTCTGTGCCCAGATCACTCCAGAGCAAAGCAAACGCAGCACCATGGTGGGCACACCTTACTGGATGGCGCCGGAGGTTGTCACCAGAAAGGCTTATGGGCCTAAAGTAGACATCTGGTCTCTGGGTATTATGGCTATTGAGATGGTTGAAGGAGAGCCTCCCTACCTGAACGAAAACCCACTACGAGTGAGTATTGGCCGACTGTGTCAAAGTTTAAAGACAATACCAATGTTCATTATTTGGGGTGCATATGTTCAATTACAACAAAACTGTTTGTGGAATCTCAGACTTGGGACAAGACAACGAACATCTCATGAGTCAACACAATAACAAGACAAACACTTACAAGTGTCATGAGAATTCCCTCTGCTCACCACATGCGCTAACAACAATGTTCAACACAGCTGTTCACTACACACTTGTTGTTGAAGTTGGCCAGATGAAAATATTTAAATTCAGCAGCTTTTAAAATAATTTTTGGTACTCATGTGTATATATTCTGTTACCCATTTAAACTCGGTAAACACCCTCATCTATTATTAAAGCTGTTTCTCTTACACTATTCTTGGTACGTATGGAAAAGTCTGCATTTTTATTATTGGACATTCTAGTCAATAAATGGGATTGGAAAATTCTGCTCAACGGCAAACTCAAAGATGCCTAAAATGGGAGAACATAATTGACAGTAAAAAAAAAAAAAAAAAAAAAATGGAGGCAATAAATGATGACCATTATCTCTAAAACAATGGCCAGTTGTTTAGCTCTGAACTTTAGCTCTTGTGTTGTATCCGTTTTCTTCACCCACTGGACCTTATGCTTGCAAAGCAGTTATTTCCTGAAAATTGACATCACTGTTCTTTCACACCCTTCTGTTTTTTCTTCCCCTTTTTTTGTAGGCATTATACCTGATTGCCACCAATGGCACCCCTGAACTTCAGAATCCAGAGAAGCTGTCTCCAGTCTTCAGAGACTTCCTCAACCGTTGCCTGGAGATGGATGTAGAGAAAAGAGGCGGCGGCAAAGAGCTCTTGCAGGTTGATAACTTTTCATTTTCTTCAGATTTCATATCTTCTTTCAGATGATTACATTTCATTTCTGATCACTGATATTTTTTTGTTTATCCTGTTGTGCAGCATCCGTTCCTGAAGCTGGCCAAACCTCTCTCCAGTCTCACACCTCTCATCCTGGCAGCCAAGGAGGCCATGAAAGGCAATCGTTAGCTGATGCAACGAGCTACCCTGCCTCCCCATGCTGTGCACAGATGTGCCAACCATTTAGATTTTGTGCCAGACAATAGGCTGAGAGTGATTTGCCACTCTTGATGCACCAGCCTTATAAGCCCTGACAAACCTCACTGTGAAGAAGACCAAAAATAAAGAGCACAACCCACCGCTGTCCATATGAACTCTACTGTCACTCAGATGTCAGAAGACAAGTCAAACTAAAGTGCTTAGTTTCAGCGTCAGGCGTAGTTATTTTGTACAACAAATCTCCTGGTGACAAGTTAGGGCTAGGCTTGTATTTAACTTGGAATGAAGAAGATGCCTAGTTCTATTTAGTTTTTTAATCAACTGCCTTAAACAAATGCAAAATGTTGCCTAATGTATTGTTGATTGTGTCAGTGTCCTTTTTCCCATGATTTTTACTACCTTTGTAATTTACCTTTTCAACTTGTCAGTGTCTTAGTTATTTTGATACTTGAATTTCATATTTGTCCCCCTTCTTGTTAAATACTGGGTTTCATTCAACATTGGCCATGTTTTATGGATATTGTCTTGCCAGTTTTATAGGAAACAATTCACTGCATTTCATGATCATGTGTTGTGACTGTGTCAATGATGTTCTTCTATTGCCACACCTGACAGACCTACTGTACCAGATTTTCCCCTGTATCATTAGTCTCCTGATACCAGAGGTGCACCTTATGGGCAAATTAAAATGTTAGATTGACAGGGTTTATACTTTCTTCTCTATTGTTATTAAAAATGAGTATTGTATGTTGAACTCTGTCCTTTGTGTTATTCTGGACTAAAAAGGTTTCCCCATGTGTATATTGTGTACTTAAAAATAGTTGGGCGGTAAGCAAATGGTCATATCCTGGTTAGCAATTGACGGTTGGTAAATAGACTATTTTCTTGTGACTTTTGTTCTTTTTATGTTCTGGTCAACTAACACCCTTGTCTGCGCACTCAAATAAATGCAACTGTTCTTGCTTTTGTGATATGGGTGTGAAAGTGATTGTTATGCAGTCATATAACCTCTTATGTGCAAATACTGTCTCCCGTACAGGGTGTGCGGGTTAAAGATCTAAAAAAATTGAGGTTGTCAATTATGAAGTGCATTGTTTGCTTAATTTACGACCCGATGCTTTTATTTTGAAGGGCTGTTCCGGAAGTGCAGTAGTTGCTGCATGACTGATGGAGCCGGTCTAGCAAGAGAAGTGGATCAGGACGAATCAAACTGTACATTGGTTACCTTTTTGAGCAATGGCAGCCACTCTGAAAGATAAAGAAGCTTACCAAAGACTGAACTTTCTATATCAGGTCAGAAACACATTTTGAGTTTCATGGTTCACTGTGTCGCTTCAGTTTGTGACACTCACGTGGCTAACCTGCTAGCCATTTCGATGCTAACAGTTATTAAATATTTTTCTGTTTTCAGGCAGCTCACTGTGTTTTATCTGAAAACCCGAACAACACAGAGCTAGCACGTTTCTACTGCTTCACCCAGAAGACCATAGCAAGAAGATTAGTTCTCAGACAGTGAGTCATGTTTCCTGTGTTATCCAGTGTTGGAATGATACTATTCTCGGGTGCATACCTATGTTCTCCGGCACTTACTAAGGTTATCGGTTGACCCCTGACCCCTGTTACTGGGAAACACAGGGCAGCTATTTTCAAGGTATTCTATGGGGGATAAGTAAGCATAATGGACGCAGATACTGTTTACATTAACTGGTTCACAGAACAAACACCAGATCAATTGATTTTGATTAAAAAAATGTATTGCCTGACATGTTTTTCTGCCTGACAGATCTCCTTACTGGGTAAAAATATTAAAAATACACACAGGGTTACAGGATCCTCACAGTAAAGAACATTCATTCATATTAACTCAGTCTCACATAATGTAAATGCATACTTTAAGTATCATAGATAGATATTCAGTTGAAATTGATCATTGGATTTGAAAATTTTTGGTATAAACGTGTTGTATTAATGTGGGTGGTTATTAAACATGGCTTTTCAGTGTCTGTTCATGGTTCATTATCTTGCAGAGACCCCTCAGTGAAGAGAACATTATGCAAGAAATGCTGCTCACTGCTCATACCTGGGGTAACTGCGACTACAAGACAACTTAGTAAGTTAGTTGGGTGTTTCCCAGGTTGTGTGAATGTTTAAATGCATGTAAATAAACTGAGGTCAGACACATTGCTTTTTTAAGAGCATTCATTTATTAATTTATTTATTGTTTTATGTTTGGAAAATATAAAGAAACCTGCAAATTACCTTGAATATCTTCCTGAATTGTGCTTTTCTCATCATTTATTTTACAAGGAAAGAACAACAAAACTCGCTTCACTGTGGTAAGATGTCTCAGCTGTGGGCAGAGGAAGACTTTACTCAATAATCCAGAGTATCGTTTATGGGTGGATTGTCCTGAAGCTCAGCTGGAGCAACAAAATCAACCAGGTGACACAATTCAATATTAACTCCACATTGGATGACTTTTATGTTTATTGATATAAAGCACAACATGCAAAGAAAATTCTATTTTATCAATTAAATGAAGTCACAAAGATTTGTCAAGGTTAAAAAAGACTTATTAACCCTAATCCTTATCATTCTTTGTACTTTTAGTACCCACAGGTCCTGGTCCTTCTAAAGACAAGCTGAAGGGAAAAGACTCTGCTGGATCTAGTTCATCTAAACCCAGTGATGCTGCAAGTACAGCTGGGACATAGCAGCAGATTCCCTCTCCTGATGGTCAAATACACTAATAGACTGATGATTTCCCTTTTTGTATAAAATTTGTGAAATCTTAATCCCACCAATTTATATAAGAGCTAAGTGAGCTAATCTGCAAATCCTTTTTTTTTTTTTTTAATTTATAGAGTACTGTGCAGAGGTCTTACGTCACCCTTACCTGTGTTGTTTTTGCACTGTTGTAATGAAAATATGTATTTCTCAGTCTCTTTGTTAAATAAAATAAAGACAATTTTTTTCCCCTGGAATTTGTTTTTAATACTGCTCTATGTTGAAGTAGTATCTTCTTGAAGAAACTGAGAAATATACTCATACATTATACTATGTCTTACTACTTGTGTACTGTAGTTCGAGTTTCTGGACTCTGAGATCAGTTTTATTTTGTATGAATCTTACTTCACTGTCATTCTTGGTGCTGCCACTAGGTGGCCATCGTGGCCTCTCACATGCATTTTATTTAAGGTGGCTGACAAGTAATATATTTCAAAGAAATATCATCTTCAGTCATAAATTTGTTGTGCTGTAGTCAACAAGAAAATAAGCAGTTTTTTGGAACCCATAGCTTTGTACATATTTTAATAAGCCTGTATGATTTGAACATGGCATCACTTATTTTTACATCTTTAAAGTTTTTTTTGTTTTTTTCTTCACATTTTCTTCTTGTCTCCTGTTTCCACCTTTGGGCCCTTGAAGCGTGTCTTCTGAGAATACAGAAGGTTCTTTGCAAAAATCCTTGGAATATGACCCAAATACAAGAGTAGAGCCACCATCATGCCTAGGAAATAGATGTTTGTTGTAATCACTGCTCATTTTTTAAAAAAAAAAAAAAAAAAGAAAAACAGCATATTTGTTTTTCTCAAATGTGATTACCTGTGAGAGGGCCCAGCCAGTACACCACTGCATACTGTGTGAATGTAAATCCAGGACAGTGGAAGGTGAGGCCATAGGCCAGGGATGGATTCATGAAAGCTGAGGTGTATTGTCGAGCTGGAACGTAAAGCAGGAAATAAACTGTGGCTGTTTCTTTATGAAAAATAGATGCAAACAGCTCTTTCATTTACAACATCTATCACGCAAGCTTTCATATATCACAAGTTATACTATTCCTCATACATACAAACATCAATCTCAGCTGATATTCCTTTTGTCCGCATTTTTCAAACTTCTACAAATATTACATTTATATTTATTCTTATTACATTATATTTTAGTTATTTTCATATAGGGTCACCAATGGGAGCTGAGATTGACTGAAAAACTCACCTGTGTAGGACAGAAAAGTGAGAAGCAGAGCAATCAGAGGCACCCGGATAAAAGCAGATCTGCGGCTCAGTTTTAGGTAGATGAGGCAAAAAATCAGTGCACAAGTACTTTCCGTAAAAAAACCTTGAGGCAAAGATACCAGCAAAGATGTGCTGCACTGTCCATACATCAGGTTTTTGATCATGTGCATGTCTGTTAGCTCCAGGTTCCAGTAGTACTGAGCAACCATGAGGCCCAAGTGGGCTCCAGCAAATTGGGCAGCAACAGCGAGGACAGTGGACAATATGGAGGCCTCCAGCTGCAGAAACTTCATCAAAGTCAGGGTGGGATTTCCTGATGCACTACCACAGATCACACCATGGGTCAGCACCATTACAAACAGTATGGTTACGGTCACATCAGGACCCAAGCCCCCAGCCCACTGACCAATCTCCACAATGGTCTGCACCTCTAGCCAACATGCCACCAGCATAAAAGAGGAGGCAAACTCCAAAATGAAGCTAAAACGTGGCCATTTTTTTAAGAGTATTTGGGCCGTGACTACAAAAATCACAGCAGCTACAAAGTATCCAAGAGACGCATTCAGTCCAGACATGGCTCGGATCAGAGGTCCCCCCTGTGACTTGTCAAAGTGAAATGAATGGGGTCTGACTCACAACTATACTTTCTGTGTGTCAACGTGGCACATGCAGAGACACAAGCCTTATCAGAGACACGTCAGGTTTTTATCCCACAAGCACCTGCCAAAATACACAGCGACCACTGCAATGTCAGGTCAGGAAGTTGGCCCACATCCTCATGTATAATGAGGGTTTGTTTAATGCTCTCCACTCACATTACTGACATCACTGACAAAATAAATGATATAAAATGCCATTGTCACTCATGAACTACACTGGACTAAAAGGGGAATGGGAAAGTTTGATGAAACTGCATGGGAGGACAAGGGTCAGAGAGTGCAGTTCAGCTGGAAAAATCATTTCCAAAGAGATTGATTTATATTTGTTTCTTAGTATCCTACACCTGGTGCATAGAATCTTGGATAGACAGTCCTTTGCCCAAAGCAGCACAGTTTATTAACTCTGTATCTTTGTTCCTGTGTCAGCAGAGCTTCCTGAAGATGTTTTATTTACTATGAAATCATGCTACCCTGACTGTGTTGCACACATTTTTTTTTGACAAATGTGGTCTTGATTAAAGATCAGAGCAAACATTGTGACATTTTACAATAGGCAAATGTGTATTACAGATGTCTTTTTCATTCTTCTTTAATTGTACATTGAGGTGTTAAATCAATATAGCTACATTAGTATTAGTTACACCAGTGGTTTTGTGGAGAATTTGGTGAAAAACTCATACTGCTCTTACCATGGGTAATATGATTTAGATTTGAGTTGACTCACTTGTTTATCAAAGAATCCGAAGATTACTCAGGAATTTTTTATGATATCCTAATGGACTCATAGACTCAAACTAGCATAAAATGTTCCAAGAATGTAAAAGATGCAGGTTTTACTCAGCGCCTCACTGTTCAGTATCACTGAACCCAAATCATAATTTTACAACACAGGGTGTGTTTACCTTGTCTTTCACTTCTACATTAGATTTCCCAAAGTCTTCCTGAATCTACACCTTTGCCAGTTTGCCTTTTGCAGTCAAATACTTGCACAGGCTGAAACTGCAGCCCTGGTTTTGTGCCCTAGTGTGTTAAAACAAATTTCTTAAATGTTTTGCAGACCAGGAAATGTAATTCTTGCTGTGTATGAGATAAGCACCCATTTGTGGTTGAGGAAGTACTCAGATGTTCTGCTTCTCTAAAAGTAGCAATAGTGTATTATTGCACGTAAAAACCTCTAAACCAAGTAAAAGTATTAACATGTAGATAGACTCAACATACCTAAGTAAAAATGCAAAATGGCCCTTTTCAGATTAATATAGAACTGCATAATAAATACTGATGCGTCAATGTGATCTTTCATGTTAAAGTACCATACTGTTTGAGTAACTTATTCTATAATGTAGAACAATCATTTTCATCAGTTATGAATTTTTTATTAGGCCAATGAGTCTGCAAAGTGACTGTGAAATTATCATATAAATGTATTGGAGAAGTGTACAAAGGAAAATAATGGAAATAGTCAAATAAAATAGTTAAGTGACTTTAATCCATTTGAAGCTTTGAAAATGGTACCAGTTTACTAGAAATCAGGGCTGTACAATGAATTAAATCACTATTAGCCTGTGCAACTTTGAAACTTCAATAGGCTGTAATTTAATGGACCAGCTTTAACAGGATTTATGATGATTTAATGGCAAAAAGAATGAAATGAAAAATAAAATAAACATGACCTCTAATGTATGTCATATTTTGGATTTAGTAAGAGAGGTGGAATGTGCAAAATTAAAGAAACTTCTTTCTTTCTTTCTTTCTTTCTTTCTTTCTTTCTTTCTTTCTTTCTTTCTTTCTTTCTTTCTTTCTTTC
>JAPTYQ010115846.1:0-20471 GCA_029814465.1 Ostorhinchus cyanosoma
TTGTGCCATTTCCAACAAATCCTGAAAATGTCATCAAAATCCGTCCATAACTTTTTGAGTTATGTTGCACACAGACAGACAAACAAACGCCGGCTAAAACATAACCTCCTTGGTGGAGGTAACTAGGAACCAGTTATTGCTAACTTTGCAGCTCCTGGTGAGAAATAACTCAGAACGGTGGGAATCAAGGTATTGGAGTAAATACATTTTTGTAAATCCTAGGAGTCAAAATTTTTTGCCAGTATGGCTGTGAAATAGGCATTAAATTCTGCTCTAAGTAGTGTTAAAAAGGTTAAAAAAAAAAACAAACTTAAATTTAATATGTAGAAACCTGTAGGAACCCTGTTTGTAGCAGTCATATGCAAAGATAGTTCCACAAACTCCCACTTCTTGATGGTTATTGTGCCTGTGGGTGCTTCAGCAGGGTGGATGCTTGCTGTCGGGGGGGATTGGACCTGACTGTCCTCATGAACGACAATCCTTCTGATCGCAACCACCACTTTACTGCCCCTTTTCTCACGGTTTGTTTGAACTGTCACCCTACAGCCACATTCTCTGCATTGTGGCGGTTATGGTTGACCAGTCAGATGAGATGGCAGGCAGGTCAGTGGTGCACACAAGTGGAAAGCGAGAGTGAGTGACATTCCAGCCGAGGAGGACAGTGAGAAGTGAGAACACCATGCCTTGAGAGAGTACAGGCTGTAAATAGCTGTAGACCTGGCAATGACAGGATCAACAGGGTATAATCAGTTAGAGGGGCTGTGTTATTGGAGACTGAGCAAGGGGCTATTTTAGGAAACTGCTTGCCTAGGTGTTCCACTGGATACTGGTCATGTTGTTTGATTTTTAAACTAGCTGTGACGCTTTCATGGAGACCAAAACAAAAAAGGATAAAGAAGAAGAAGAAGAAGAAGACAGTGAGTGCTGGTTGATTAGCCCTCAGTTTCAATGTTTCCTTTCCAGGACTGTGTGTGCCTCTACTGCTGTTTGTCCCCATCCCACAGGTTTCCTTGTACAAAATAGCATATAAATATAGCTTAGCATATGTGTATATGTGATTTTTGTTCAGTAGTCTCCTAGACAAAAAGTTATACTCCTACTCTGTTCTTGACAGTCGAAACTTTTACTCCCATTTTTTTCTGTCTGTATCTCAGATTATCTTGAGGAGGTGGTGGTTAGATGCATTCTTTCTTGGCTTGTAATCATTATATATTTAATCTTCTACCATATTACAGCATTACACTTGAAGATATGTTGCACTCCTTGTTGTCACAGCAGTCTACTCATGTACAAAATATGAATCTTGCAATTTTTCCTGTTCTGTATTGTGTAGGATTTTCAACTTTTAGTATTGCACTGAAGTGCAGACTCAACACCTGAGTGGCACTGTCAGCCTTTACCTCAGAGAAAATCCTGAGTCAGTTTTGCTGGGAGTTGAGTTTTCCATTTCTTATTCATTTTATGTTGAATGAATGAAGGCTTCACAGAGTTTGTGGTATTTACATGTTCATATTGCATATTCTGCCTAAGGTTTTAATCAGTATGTGGCACCGTGTTGACATAGCTGAAGAACTGACAGTCTTATTATTTGTTCTATTTTATTATTCAGTATATGAAGCCTAAGTAAAGTGATGTCTCTTCATAAAATGAGAGGTGCCCTTCACTGCTTGGTGGAGATTAGACCTACTTGTGTTCTCAGAATAGGATTTCTAATATTGTTCCAGCCACAGGCCCTGAGGGGGAGATGACTAAGGAGGATGTTTCAGAGCCTATCGAGGGGGACACTGTCCTGGGCTGCCACACTAGACTCTCCTCCCATCAGCGGCCAATCATCCACCAGGTGGCCTCTGCACCTATGCCCAGTGACTGTGGTAAGGGTCCACACAAAACACACACTGAGATTCAGGACATTACAGGCTAATTGACTTACTCGCTGTAGAACTGCCTGAATTTAGGAACTGTTATCATTGCTGTTTTTATTATACAATTGAAGTGGCAATCAGCAGATTAATCACTGGTAACATTACCCATCAATTTTTGATTACTGACCATTTGATCAGCTCCAGTACCAATCGAAACAATAATTAAGATTCAGAAGTTAATCATGTCTGAAATGATCATCTGGACATCCTGATGGGAAAAGTGATGGAGACATAACTATTCTGAATAATGATTCCATAATGATGTTTAGAATATATCCTAATCACTTAATTTCCATTATGTCAGAACTGTGACCAGTTAACCAGCAACACTAGAAGAAGATGATGATGACTGTCCATTCCTCCATTTTTTGGTGGTTGCCAATTAGTTTAGTCCAGTACATTTGACAGAATATACCTCATTTTGCACAATCATGTTAATCGGTGAACATGAAATCAGCTGACAGTCCTCAGTCTCTAATCCCATAATAATTTGAATTAATGTCAGCACATAGGGCTGTTAATATGTCATACGGTCACTAAACACATGCAAGTATTGACAGTACCTAAATTATGTGTTGACAGTCAGTGTGAATGGCTGTGTCCATTTGTGTTGAGCTGCAGTGGGAATCTGGAATGCTTCATTTGATTCACGGCATGTCATCCACTGTCACATCTGAGTTCATTCGCCTCTGCAAACACAACAAGGGCATTTCCTAAGATTAGTAATTCGACTGAATCGATTGAACAGTCCTTTACAGAAAGTTAATGCTTGTCTGGGCGATAGAGATTGACACGGTTCGCACTCTTTGTATGCTTTATAGACACAGGGTATGGCTTTGCCAGTTCTAATGTTGAAAGTAAATAAGACTTCAGTGGATAAGTATTTGTGTTCTGTCATTCCCATTATCTCCAGAGTTTTCCTTCTTTGATCCCAGTGAGCCCCAGTGCAGGGAGGTACTTGTGGATCCCAGCACCACCATACCAGAGCTGTTTGCTGTCCTTAGACAGTGGGTGCCCCAGGTTCAGAAGAACATCGACCTAATTGGCAATGAGGTGACTCATCATTTTTCTCCATCCCTGTTCTGATACGGTTGAACTGCAGTGCATTTATATATGTGTTGGCTGTCCTTGAATTTTTAAAGTAACTTCTGAAATAGTTCATCATTTAGTATATAAAAAAGATGAGCAAATGCTTCCATTGCCTGGTTGGTTCACTCTTATGAGCAATCATTTCCACACCTAATTGACAAATGTGTTTCCTAAAAGCACCAGATTATTCCCAAATAAAACACATCTGTTCTTTTGATTCTGGCAAAGGCCTTGCTAACCCACTCCCAAACCACCTCCACTTAGTTATACAAAGTACCTGCAATGCAGCAAATTCTGCAGGGAAGCGTTTGTCTCAAGGGTAAAAGCAGACATTTATTTTCTCTTATTTATTGGTCCCAGCCTTGAGAAATAAATGTCTTATTTTGATGTCAATTTGCAAAACCGTTTAATACACTTTGAAATGAGTAGAGTTTTCAGAGTCCCAGTATGCTTTTCATTCATCAGAGCATTACCCCTGAGTTTCACTTTATAACCTATTATGTAATATTCCTGTATAGTGACACCGGTCGGTGGTAGAGGCACATTACATATCTTTTCTTTGCACAGATCTTAAAGAGAGGCTGCGGTGTGAATGATCGTGATGGCCTGACAGATATGAGCCTCCTGCATTACTGCTGCAAAGCTGGGGCTCCAGGCATTGGTTAGTATTGATACAGTGTTGAATAAATTCAGCAGGAATGTAAAATGGGACAGACCTTTACACTGTATTGTCTATTGTGTACCCTGTTATTGTGTCCACTCAGCATAATGCTGTTTGAGTAACTGTTAGTAACCGTTAATTTATCAACATTACACTCTCAGTGCTAACATATTCCATGTTGCTGCAATGTTCCTCAGGTGACGCAGAGACGGCAGCCAGTTTTGCCCGTCAGCTTCTTGCCCTCGGTGCTGATCCTAACCTCCGCTCTCGTTGGACTAACATGAGGGCATTGCACTACGCTGCCTACTTTGATGTGCCCCAGCTTATCCGGGTGGTGTTGCAGGCGTCTTTGCCTGGAGGTAAAAGGAGAACACAGAGGAAGCTTGCCTAGACAGGCAACACAGGGCCAACATTTCTTTTATTAAAACCAGCTGCAGCAGCAAAAGGGTTTAGAAAAATTTCAATTTTTTGTGAGCTTACTTTTCCTTTACTAGTTTGATCTACATTTTCCAACATCAGTGGTGAGACTCTCTGTGAAGCTCAGCATATACGGATTGTGTTATGTGAGATGCTGATTCTTTATCTCAGGGGTGAGGTTGCATTATGTCCACTGGTGTGAACGGATATACTAATAAAACATGTTGGCTGATATGTTTTTGTTCATAGACTCCAGCTTGAATTCATGTCTTTGGATTATTGCACACTTTAATTACAGTAATGTCAAAACATAAAATGCCCGTTCAGCACCAGATGGTACAGATAAGCAGAAAAACTTCTGCAAATAAAAGTATCTTCTGAAAAAGTATGGATTACATTTTTTTTCCCCCAGAAAGTTGTATATTTTTGAGACTCGAGTGTTTTCATGTCATTACTCTTGTTTCTCAAGGGTATTGCTCAATTCACAGTATGTTTAGGTTTTTTTTAAAGCATTCTTCATATCAAATATTGTACTTTTGACAGTTTTGTAATTTTCTCAAATGAAGGCAGTTATTGCAGTGAAAAAAATCCACACGTCCTGCATAACAACATCTATAAACACAAATGGTTTCTTGCTGATGTGGGGAAAGATTCAGACCTGAAAGCATTGATTTTATTTCTGAATTTCATACCTGATAAGTGTTTATGACTTCAGATTTTAACATAGAATGGGGATGAGCCATTTACACTCATCGTGTACATATTGTATGTAATTAAAACATAACCTATATATGTTGTGTAAGTTTTTAGTTTAGGTGATTTAATGGTGTAAAGGGACAAGGATCTGCAACCTCTGTTATAGCAGTGCTCTACAGTCCTAGACATTTGAGTGGTGTTATGCTTTTGTTATTTTATGGTTGGTGGGAGGGTTATGTTTCTGTCCATTGATTATATCATAGTGGTTTGCAGGCTTTTTCTGGATTTAGGTAATATTTGGGTTGCCTTTTGCTTTGGCTCAGTAAACAATATTAAGATAACGGAAAAAACCTTGTTCTTGAGTATTTTTTTTCTGACAAAGTCCATTCATTATTCATGTCTGAGCATTCAATCCTTATAAAAGCCCAGCAGCTTTGCACCTTTACAAACTCGTAACTAACTGTATCGTACTTAAGGATTATTTTCAGTAATGTTTTCAAGCAAACATCAGTGGAGCTCATGTCACATATACCTGTCTTTACCTGTTCTTATTCTTTTGGGGCAGATTTTGTGGATAGTGAGTCTAAATAGTAGTCATTATTGCATTAATCATATTTTAAGTTGAGGTAACCATAAAAGGTGCCTCAAAAAGTGGTATATAGAAAAAAAAATGCCAATACATCCCGTTTATTTATTTTGTCTTGCAGAGATAGACGCTACCTGCAGTGACTTTGATTTTGGCACCGCCCTGCACATCGCTGCATCAAATCTGTGCACTTCAGCTGTGAAATGTCTTTTGGAGCTGGGAGCGAACCCTGCTTTCAGAGTAAGTTATACTGGTCTCCTATACACTGTTCTCTTACATCCCAGCTGTTATGTTAACTGTTACATTCCAGTAAGCTTGAAAAACAGATTTGAAAAAAAAAATGTTATCAAGTGACTCAACATTAATATATTTAATCCACTGTCATCACCCACTTACAGATTTTTTTTTTTTCTTTCTTACTTTGCCAAGTCAACATTCACTACAAATTCCCAAATGTGTCTATCAAGTACTACAGTAATAATATAATAGTTAATCAATTAAAATCAAGTCAGAATGTAAATATTTTGTTTTTGAAAGCTATTTGGTATGTTTGTGCCTCAAGTCTGATGTTAGATCCTAGATATATTTAGAAGCAAGGGAAAAGAGGAAGGAAATTGCATGCAGAAAAGGTCACCTGGAATTAAAGCAGGGACAGTGCTTTTCATGCTCTATGTTCTTACTACTCAGCTATTAGGCTGCCTTGATTAGTGAGTTAGTGCAGCTTCACAGACCACGGATTGTCACAGATTGCTTACTTATATATTATGCATCTGTCTTTAGTTTGTCCTAGTTTGAACCTCCTTGAGAGGATGGAATCTTCCTCTTGACACCACATTACAAGCTTGGACTGCTGATGCACTGTGGGCTCATTTAACTCCTATAAAAGAGCATGCTTGGAACTTGGATCAAAGCAAAAGGGGGAGAGTGGAAAAATACTGCTGCTCTGTTTTTTATGGCTCTTTTTAAATGGCATCTTATCAAATACACCAATCAGTAGATGTCTTACTTTATTTCTTACTTGTGTTACATGCAGAATTGACTGAACACTGCTAATGGTTTGCTTATTTCCGCTGTTTACCTGCTGGTCATGAAATCTGAGAAAACGGTGATGAAACTTCACAGAAGTAGTTTACATTTCATGAGTATCGTATTAGGTCTCTTCTGGATACAGCTTCTATGCTCAGTATTGACTACATCAGTCCCAAATGAAAAATTCAGTCATAAATTCACCAACCATTACATCTTCAGAGTCTTTATTTAACACAATCCAAGCTCCTTTATTTACTGCATTAAATCATTTAACAGATTGCAATCTTTTAGTTTCTCTGTCAGGCTCAAGATTTATTTCATTTCAGATTTTCTCTTGCACACATATCCTGTTTGGCATTTTCTGACTCAGCTGGCAGATAACACCTGAGAAGGCACTTGTATGGAATACAGATTACCCAGACATGGCTTATTCTTTAGGTTTGTGTTTAGTTTGTTTTTTTATTCACTCTGTCACAACTCCCATTTTCGGTAGGAAAAAACTCAGCTCAAGTTGAGGTGGCCTTTGGCTATCATCAGAATCCTTTTCATTAAACAAAAGGTTTCCATATTCAGTAGAGCTGTTTGTGAACTGTTTATTTTTATTTTATTTTTATTTTTTTTACATGCACTAATTTTCCCACTGGAGGTCACCAAAGCACTGCACACATTAATCCAGTGATTCCCTTGTTCAGAGCTGAGCGCTGAAGTTCTTTTTTCCTAGCGTGAGGATACAAAGCTTAGAGACCCTGTGAGCATGCATAACATTGCTTTTTAACCCCTCATTTAATGTGCTAGAAACACCAGTGCATGTAGCTTATCTTTTAAAAAGATGAATGATCATTTATAGGGGATTAGTTTCAATCTGCTTTGTTTTTTATAATTGAATTTGTTTTTAGTCCCTACTGCTACCAAATAACCGTGAATAATGTATGAGTTTGATCCTACAAGTCCTGAGATTTATCTTCATTTGTTTGTGGTGATCTTGTTTGTCTGAAAGAATCAGTATATCAGACTCACCATGGAGAATCATAAATTCAAGGCTGCCAGAATCATCCAAAAACTAATTTATTTGTACATATTTAGTTTGCAGAGTTTCTTAAATACCTGTATTAACCATGTAACATTAACTTAGGCATGTGCATTGACTTCTGATGGTTAACTGTGCTCACTACCAAACTGTCTCTTGCCTTTTTTAAAAATGCTGGTATTGGCTGGCAGAAGATTGTTAGACCTGCTCTCTAGCCAGGAAACTGCAAATTTAAAATATCTCTTTCCTTTTGAGTAAAAGGTCAGACTTAGTAGTGGTTTAATTTGATATTTTCTTCTTCCCAGCCCTACAGAGATTCTATACAACAACCCCTTGATTTAAGCAGTGGAAGGTTGTATAAGGATGGGGAAAAATATAAAGATTGCTGCCCTTTCTTGCTTCTTTTACCACTTTTATTATCTTTGATCTTGCAGGAATGCAACATACTTGCCATTGGCTGGATAGATAGGTTAAGAGCATTGTTGAAAGTCTGTTTGGTGTATATACTACACACTGTAGTCGTACTGTAATCCATAATTTACCACATATTTCCTTCCTTAGACCACTCCTGTGAAATTCTGTCTCAAAATCCCCTGCACAAAGGTCGAAACACACACCGATGCAGAATAAATGGCATTCACATTAGCGTAGTGATACAACATGTGAACAACAGGCACTGACAATGAAAGCCAAGCTCCTTTTTGATGTTTATCAAAGACCACTCATATCATTGCTGGAGGGGATGGTGAACATGAGAGTGCCCCAATTACTCTGCCACAACAGTGCCAAATGAGCTCCCCTCGTCTGTCACGCCTCCACAGCCGTCTCCTCCTCCTACCTCCACTGGCACTTGAGCTTGTTGGCTCCGTCTCAACTCGTTCTGACTGCAGATTCTTTGAGCCACTTGACTAAACTTCAGTGTTGTGTGCCTGCTGATCAGTTGCTTTGAAACACACCATTGGGGGATTTTGTTGTGAGAGCAAAGATAAGATTAAACATTCTGGTAGGCCTTGCATCCTTGTTACAGAAGTGATAAGACAAAACTTTTTGGTAATGGAGGAAAAATATAAAAGTTGCTGTAGTTGTCCTAGCAGTCTGTCATCATCATGGTTAATATAGGATATGATATGTCAGATTCATTTGATATTACTTTTCTCTGTTATGGCAAAATATTTCCTTTTGCATCAAAATCACTTCTACTTGTCTGTTTGTTCACCATCTCTCCTCCTTTTTCTTGTTTCTTCTTACAGAATGAAAAAGGCCAATGTCCTGCAGACGTAGTGCCTGATCCTCTAGACATGCCCTTGGATATGGCAGATGCAGCCGCTGTGGCCAAGGAACTCCGCACTTTGCTGAGAGAAGCTTTACCCCGGCCCAGTTCCCCTCTGCCCCTGACATTGCAAGCTCAGTCTCCTCCTGCTCTCTCCGATAAGGCCAGGATTCAGCTTGCCAACATGGGTATCCGACTAGGTGACCGTGTGGTGATAGCTGGACAGAAGGTGTGTGGAAGCATTTGAGTTTACTTACAGGTCCAGTGTACAAATTTAAATGGATTTAGGAGGATCTTAATCCAGAAAAGGAATATAATATTGTTTTCAGTAGTGTGTAATAACATGTTTTCATTCCCTTTGAATGAGCCTTTTATATATAAAAGGAGTCCATTCTGTTGTTCTACACTACCATATCATGTCTGTGCAATCTGTGAAGTTTCATCATAAAACAAGGACAAAGCTTTGCTTAATTTTTCTGAAACTATTCAGCCCTGAACCAAGGAAAAAACTGTTTCCAGTTGCTAAGCAACACCATTTTGGCATCCTTCCAGTGTTCATGGTTATGTCTGACAGTTCACTCTCGCATATCAACGTTTATCTGGACATGTCCAGGTTTATGCAATTCCAATTGTGATATTGTTAAATGTCTGCTAATTTTCTGTTCAAAACTCCTGCTGTTTTTAATCTTCCCTTCATATTGTGCGCAGCCTGCATTTAGAAGTGAACTGTGAGGCTTTATTCTCAGAACAGAGAAACATAGTATAACTAGTCTCCATTTTGATTGGCCTTATCACAGCTATTTTGCTATAACAAATCAGTACCTAAAATAATTATTTAAATCATGTCTATTTTTTGTTCCAAGTCCTCATACACAAAGGTGAGTGCAGCTCTTTGAACATAGCCACTCAATTTCATAGTAGTGGTGTAAGCCACGTGTAATCTTTTGACATTAAGCACGCTTCAAAAGCTGTGAAGTTTGAGCCCATAGGTCAAATAAAATTCACAGCCCTCTATGTTCATGACACAGTAAAATTTTTGACAATTTACTACATGGTGCGCCTGTCTTGTAATTCAATGAAAACCCGAGGAATGTGAGCTTTGTGTATATAACTTCTGTTTAAATCTTGCAACACCACCCTTTTTTCCAGTCAACGATGCATGCCTGTAGTCATCAGACTGGCAGCGTGAGCCCAGTTCATCCTGAATGTGTCTAGTGATCCAGCAGAGTAGGGAAAAAATACTCATTGTTGTTTGTGCAGTTGGTTCTATTGTACCCTTTGGCAAGAATAAGTTCTTCATTTGAAAATGTGCAACATTTTTAGCCCTCCCTTGAAGTTGACTTTGAAAACACAAACTTTAACAAAATTTTGAGAATATTCCTAACCCCAGATCACCATCGGAAAATTGTATTTTAAAAATGTCAGAACTCATAGATGGAACATGAAGACTTCATCAGTATGCTTAGAATTGGAAGGGTTATAAGCTTCCACCCAGTCACATCAATAATAATGAAAGCTCTACCTGTATGTGTCACCTGCCACCAGATCAGCCAGCAGAAAAATTATGTTCAGTTTGGTTTTAATATCAGGGTTTCAACCTTTTTACAGGGTAATACAAATGTGTATTTAGAGCATCTTGAGGTTACACTTTGATTATATAAGATGAATGATTGTATATGTATTGTATTCTATCTCAATATGATTTTATGAGCATTCTAATACTCCCCAGAACCTGAGCCTTACCCTGCGGCAACAAGGAGTTTCTAATTCTATAGTAACTACATTTTCATGACAGAGCCTGAAAAACAGCACTTAGTAGATCACACACTGCCTTTTACTTTACTCTCAGGGTTGAGGAGAGTATTAAGGTTGAATGAGGCCTAAAAATTTTTAACACATTACTGAATTTAAGACCATGACAAATTGTTTAAAGAACTGGTTGTAACCTTTTAATGCTTCTGAGGAAAAGTGAGGACTCCAAAGGACATTGCCTTGATTCAGGGGTTGTTGTCTGAATTTACGCTATCCTGATTTATGCCTTAAATCTGTGGTAGTCTGTTGTATGTTAAGTCAACATGGTGCATAATCTGTCATCAGATCAACTAATTACATGTTTCCATTTGCATTGTGGGGTTGTAGACTGTAAAAAAAAAAATGCTCAAAAAGATAGAGCCATTAATAGATTGATAGTTCATGCAAATGAAATGGCTCCATTTCAGCAACAGCCAACTGTTTATCTCTTCTGCTGTTTTTTTGAACTCATGCTCATCAAAATTGTACATTTCTGATTAACGCCTCACCTTAAGTGTAATACATTGCTTTGCATTCAGATGGCCAGTCTCTTTGCTGCATCTCTTGATTCTCTTTGGTTTTGCACTATAGTTATGAAACATGGTGTCTATCCTTGCACTAACTTTTTTGTGGATGCAGGTAGGGACACTGCGATTCTGTGGCAGCACTGAGTTCTCTGGGGGCCTTTGGGCTGGAGTAGAACTGGACAAACCAGAGGGGAAGAATGATGGATCTGTTGCAGGGGTTCAGTATTTCACCTGTAGACTCAGATATGGTAGGTCATAGAGTCCTATATGGTACTCTTACTTAACTACTTGTGTTAATGTTGACCTCAAGTAGTAAATCAAGTTTCCAGTGGTATCTTTCCACTTATTTTGTAGTTTACCCTTTTTGTAAATCATGAGTAGATTTAATTTGTCGTTTGCCTATTGGAGTTGTATTCTTATTTTTGAAAACTTTAATCTGTATTCTTTTTCCTTCACAGGAATATTTGCGCCTCTCTCCAAGATAAGCAAACCTTTGGAAAGACATAAAAGCAACACAACAAAGACATCCATGCCTGTCCGCCCTCCTCGGCGAATTGACCTATCTCGCATCACTTCTAAGATTAACACAGGTAAAGACCAAGTAGTAAACAAACATTTCTACTAAATTTGAATGGCCCTTTGAAGTGTTTGTTTTCTATTTATTAAAAATATACACAGAGCAGCATCCGCCATCAGATATCAGAGGAAAATTCTATTTAATAGGCATATTGTGTAAGGTTCTTATAATGGGAATTAACAATGAATCTGAACCTAACCCAAGAAATTTGAAAAAGCTGAAGTCTTTGGCTGGTGAAACACTGCTGTGGCTGCCTCTGATTCTCATGGCTCAAGCTGTGCTCAGGGCCTTTTTAGCTCTACCAAACATTGCAGGTCAGCAGGAGGTTTCTGACCTTTTTGAAAGAACTTGGAAGAATAAGTTTGAGAAGGTGTGGCCCAGAGTACTATAAAGATAAAAACAAAACAACAAAACCTTAACAATCAAATCATAACACACACTACTAGGAAGCCTGTAGGGCCGTGAGGGAGAGGGAATGTGTAAACCTCTGTGATTGTAGGTGAAAATAATGTCACAGACTGGAGCGTTTCCTCATGTCATAGGTAAGCTCATATACAGTCCCCTGGAGGAGACCACAGGAGACATTATTTAAAATCACACACTACAAAAATCAGATGCACTAGCCTCATAGACACAGAGAACATAAAAGTCCTAATATTCACTGTTAACAGATGAAAGAAATGGTTACTTCAGGTCTAGCAGTTTGGAACATAAACTGTACCATTAACAGGAACAGAAATGGCAAACTGTTTATTTATCTTTGGACTACTCTAAGGGCAACTGGTTGAAATAAACAGAAAAAGTGTTGGCACTAATCTTGCCCATTCACTATTAACTTGATTCCATCAGTGTTAACCTGGTGACTCAACTCTGTTTCAGCAACTTGAGTCCAATGCCCAGCTGCCAGCTGGTAGTGAGAGGCGGTTGTCCCTGCTCTTGAAAGCAATTGAGTAAGGGCTGATATGTCAACTCAACTAGATTTTAATGACGAAGAATTTACTAAGAATTTAGCTGGTGAGTGCAGAAAAAGTTCATGGAAACCAAGGGCATCTGACTATTTGTATTCAATTTGGTTACACAACATTCTTGGCACCAAAATACAGCTCCACAAAATACAGTTTTGTCGTGTTCACACACAGTGAATTTGTAGCTTGCTGTGGATGGACATGGCACTCTTTGATTTAGCAGATACCTGAAGTGGCTTTTTTAAGCCTCATGATGTGTATGTGCCGAGCCGCTGTGAATGTTTTGAAAAGTGTACTCTGGAAATGTTGCTCCCACAGTGCTGGAATGTCCACTTTGTCAACTCCTGATGAGTGTTGTCATGTAATGCAGTCAGCCCAGACCATTATAGAATCAGTGTGGGTGTAGCCCCAAATACAGTATGTGTATGTTGAGCACCTGTTTACTGAAAATGCAGCTAATGACACAGTTGGCCTCTCAACTGCACCTGGTACTGCGCCCCATTTTCTACAAAAAGAGTGTTCATTGCATCCTCATTAAGATCAGATGCAAAAAATCCTTTGACCACTGCTCAACCTCTGATATCTGGCCTAACATAACTTGCATAGGCTACTAGATGTATATCAAAGTAGCATGAATTTGGAAATAAATTCAGTGTGGAACAGGTGTTTGTGTTCATAAGTTGATAAAAACTTAACTGGAGCCACTCACTTTGATGTCTTAATTAAAGCTGTACCTATCGATCTGGCATGTCTTAGTGAAAATTTGAACATGAACAACCCTCTAAAGTCCCGCCCACTTCCCCCTGCCTGAGCTTTGACACCCCCCTCCTCATGCGGTGGGAGGTGGCGGTTTTGGTGTGGCTGAAGACGCCTCCCTTAGCGATCAGACACGTTATCATTCACCTGCTGGACTCCTTTATCATTAAGAGACTGTATTTAAAGGTGTTGTCTATGCAGTGCTGGATCATTGTCTTCACTGCACCTCATCCCCTACAATAAAGGCTCCAGGCAGGCAGACTGTGAGGGGTGCAGACTCCGTGACTGTTGGTGGACATTTGTAGTTTCATAGTCCATACATTTATCATCCTACATCATGTGACACCATGTACGTATATGTGGAGTCCCGTGATTGTAAAAATTGAACTTTGCACAGAATGTCTGCAGAGTCAAGTATGGCCGACTCCAGTACTTTATCTCCATCCTTCATTCGCAAGACTCTGGCTGCTGCGGTTTCTTGAGTTTTTTTCTGTTTGTTCCCCTTGGTTGTTGTTTCTTTTAATAAATCCTTTTTTTCCCTTCAACACTATGCATTTGAGTCCCATCCATTCACATCCTTCAACAGGAGGTGCGGTGTGAGTGAAATGTCAGATTCAGACGCACCGGTATATGATGTGGGACTGGGTAACGGATGACTGACAGGAGGCTCGGCCAATTCGGACCAAATAAAATGATTGGTCAGACTGTTATCAGAAATACATATTAAACATTTGAGTTTCAAAACCTGGTGGATTTCCTTTAACATTTTAGTTTGCCACACACTTTTTAGGAGGATTTTAAGATTACTAAAGAAAAGTGTAAAAATGCCACATCGTACAGTATAGCTTTGAAAAAAATGTTACTTCATGCAGTTTGATGATTTTAGTTTACACATGGCCAAATTAGAAATTTCAGGTTTAATGGTATGAAGTTAAGTTCTCTGCTTGCTTATTGTTGCTGTTACAGTAATTAGATATGGTACCCACCAGTAATTGTTTCATTCCTTCGTTTGCTTTTTACGAATCAGTTTGTGTAGCAAGTGTTTGCTTAGTATAAATTTGAAAATGATATTTGTTTATTCCTCTTCCTTGGAGGTGAATAATTTAGGCTGCAAAACTTATAGTTGAAGATTCCATTAGGAAATCCATCAGAATGCATTATCAATCTCTATTTACTAGACATTCTCCTGAATTCATATGCAGTGATGAGAGGCATATCCTACCCACAGGCTAAAATGAAATAAACTGCTCATTTGATAAATATATGGCATGTCTAGGTCAGACGGCGCCACATCTACGCCTTAAAAACAGGCTCCAAATCCTGAGTGAATCTGGCCCTTTGGTCTGGGTAGGTATTTGTGACTCTGGATTTACAGCTTATTTGTAGCAGAGTAATATTCAAAGTTTTTGAGGGCCAGTTGATGTTGATGTGACTGGAATGGCGGACCTCTGAGTGGCCTATGAAATTCCGTGATTGATAGTCCAATTAAGCAGGGTTTAATAACTAGGGCATAGACAGGCTGAGTAGTCTGGCAGCTATTCATCACAAGGTGTGTGTGTGTGCATGGTGGAATGCATGTGAGGGCATGTGTGTCTGGACCTCCATTCAACCCAGGAACTAGACTAATATACGAGCAAACACTGTTAGTGATTCGACGCCATTTACAACCCAAAGTCTGCACCACCTGTGCTTCAGTGTCCCATCGGATTGCCAGTTCAGACAGCTCATTCGTGTGTATCTATAGATTGGATGGGTCATTGTGGAACTCTCTCTTTTCTCACTAACCAGGAGAGACAGACACAGCAGAATGCCAGGCTGGCCCCTATTAGGGTATGTCAACTGTAGTGCAAGTCTCAAAGGGCGGTGGCACCATAGATGGTGCGTGCAAAGCTCCACTACTTGATTCATAAAGCCTCAGTCTGTGCTGTAGTGTGTCACATGAAGTGAACGTCAGCGTGTGAAAGGGTTTGGTAAAGCCAGGAGGTCTCTGCAAGCTAAAGGTCAAGTGACAAGAAATGTTTGGTGTTTGGGGATCGAATATAGACCCTTTGTTGATGTTCAAAGGAAGGACACAGTGCTGTCTCTGAGGGGAGCGTTTTCCAGCTCCTCCAAATGTGAACTGAAATGCCAATCAATACTAACAGTTTGAAAAATTTCTGTGACTTTTTTTTCTTTTAAATACGTTCACATGCAGGTCTGAATAGACGTTTTTTTCCTTAGTTTTGGAATAGATTTTCCCGAAGTTCACAAATGATACCAACTTGAAGTTATTTATGTTTTGGTGCTTTAAACTATTTAATGAACTTAATTTTGTGTACTTTTTCAGGAAATAATTTCTTATTGTTGCTGTGAGTTACTATCCAGATTCCTTGTGAAGTTTTCTTTGTTCTTTTGTATTCTCTGTCACTAGGGCTTTTGTGTAAATATATCTGCTTGTCTCAGCATATTTAAGTGTTTTTATTGTGTGTTGGAGTAAAAGACTGTCTTAGTACAATCAGGAAAAATTGCCTTTCAGTAATTCTTGTTTCATTTCTGTTTGACAGTGTCATCCTGTTCTTTTTTTGCAGCTCTTCTCACTCCTGTTATGTTTTATCTTCACCGTCTCTCTCTCTTTTTTTTTTTTGCTCACTCATGCTGTATGTTTTCTCAGTTTCTGTGTTTGTAATTATCTTTATCGCTGCAAACTTTATGAACTGAGTGAACATACTGAATTTGGATGAGTGTTCTTGCTTTAAATGAGTATTTTATATGCAGGTTTACTTATCATCCTTACACTGAAAGGGTTTTTGATAATCAAATTTTGATCAGAAGTTACACTGTGACAATTATGCGCAATTTAGTGACAGGTTCACTGATAAACTAGGTTTGCTAATTTGACCTTTAATCTACATGCCGGTGGAACTGTTATAATGCAAGGTTTCATAATTACTTTTGATAATCCTATACAGATTCTGCAAACATGACAGAATGCTAATGATGCATCATTATCTTTTACTGGGAGATGAAAACTGATGTGAATTTAAGAAGCTGCTGTCTCTTTGTCTGTCTGTGTATGTGTTTGGGTGGAAAGGTTTATCTACATCTGTCATAAAATCACCTGATATCCAAAAAGGTCCCAATCAGGACCCAATCACAGAGGGAGACGTCTCATTGACAGAGACAGGTACTGCAAAAAGAGCTGAGAAGCCATTAATGCACTGATTATCAGAGAACTGTCATTGTGGGAGTGAGTCAGCAGTGTTTGGTTGAAATTCTCTGCAGATAAAACCATAGTACATTGTTTTAATGTTGGTTATATACCCTCCTTATCAGTGGTCTTTGATGATCAGTGCACCTTAATACTTGAACCCAACATCTTAATCCATTTGTGCAAGAACAACAACAGCAAATGGTTATGGGTCAGATAACTGATAATTAGATGAACTGTATGTATAATCCCCACATTGAGCATATTTAGATAATGGTAACCTGGAAAAAAAAACTTTATTTAAACCAGTGTTATTTACACAACTTTTGGTCAAGTTTAAGAAGTTTTCACCCTTCACTTTCTGGTTTCCAGTATATTTTTAGATGGATCTTTGTCCATCTTGAACCACTTTGGCACAGATTTAATCAATTAGCCTCTTAGAGTTCTGCACTTAATGAACTTATGGTCTGTGAAGGTCTGTGAAAGTTAAAAGCTTAATGAGGTCCTGTGTCCAAATGACTTAAGAGTGAAATTGGGCATCCCCTACTCTGTTTCGTTCCCTCATGCTGGGAGGACATTGGTACGTTGGCCCTCAGATGGACCTTATTAATAAGACTTCCAAATGTAAAGATGACGCATAAATGATTAGTTCGAGACTGATATGACATAGCTTGTTGGTTTTTCTAAAAAAAACAAAAAAAACCCCATACACAACAGTGGTAATTGTGTATATCCTGTTGCCATAGGCGCCGTCATGTTGTGAAGACTGAAATGGAAAAAAGAATTAATGGGCAGAGTTTGATTATTTCAGCAGAATAACAAGTGGTTTGTGTAAAGGCTTGAATGGAAGGATTGTGGGTTCAGTATTAAGCCAGGTATTTGTGCTGTGTGATTTTTAGATGACTGAATTTTAGAATGGATAATTAACAACTAAAGTCCTGGTGAAGCATTGCAGCAACAATTTTGCCTCTTTTCAGATGTGTGAACATGCTGTTTTTACTGATTCAGACTAACCGCGTGTTGTTGTTGTTGCTGTTTGAGCACCTGTTTTGTTGTTCTGTATTTCCCATCACCGTCCCTGCTTTGTCATTTTCACCACAGGTGTTCTGTCCCGCTCCCTGTCATCTTCATCCTCCTCACTGGACTCTCGTCACGGGCCTGGCGTCCGGCCTCGTCCATTACCAAGACGTCTTCCTGCCAGGCAGCGACGGGAGCGTATTTCTCCAAGTCCTAGGACTACACCTTCACCGGCCCCTCGCCTGTCCCCTGGAACCACCGCATTTACTCCTGCAGGTCTGTACTAACAAGTAACACACATCATTTATGTTTTTCCATACTTATACTGATAAGAAATTTAGGGCACCAGTTACTGCAAAAGTGAAATATTCTGTTTGTCATTTTAAGGTCTTCGAAGCCGAACACCCTCAGCAAATAGTTCAGTGTGTGAGGGCTCCGAGGTTCGCCTGGGGGAGAGGGTGCTGGTGGTAGGCCAGCGAACTGGTGTAGTCCAGTTCTACGGCAAGACCAGCTTTGCTCCAGGTCAGTTATTAAAATTCATGTTCCCTCTGTGAAGGTTTGACAGGTGAAACGCACCATCTTATGATATTTTTATATATAACTATTAATTCACTATATGTGGTAGATACCATACACAAATATTTTATATCTTCACCTCACTCATCAGGACACGCACATTCTGCCGAACATTCCTCACAAACATCAACTCATGTCACATAAATTGTGGCTAATTGGGTAATTTGCATTTTGCAAATGTTATGTGGTGTAATATATATGAAAGAGCTCAATTATGCACAATCTTCACAATCTTATGGTCATTATGTCTCATAACTAATTGGGTCACATTTATCAAGTACGTGAATAATTTCGTAGTGCTGCACCTTGGATTTTAATCTATTCAGTCTGATTTACTCAGTGTAGTAGGCTGTTTGTTAGACAGTTGCGGTACACCAAAAAGGTGATGGGGGTCTTGTTGGATGTTGCATTAATTGATGTTTTCAGGGCATGTATAAAGACTGCCACTCAGGGCAGATGATGGTTTAACATGTTATCTATGATGTAACACAGTTGAGGTAACCATACCGTCTTTTGTAAGGTTAATATAACTGTCTTAATACTTAAATACAGTGAACTTAATAAAGAAGAGCTATGTCTCCTCAAACAGATGAAATTTAGACATTTGATCATCACAAGAGGCAGCAGTTTGTCAACATGTACAAGGCAGACTTTGAGAACATCCTGCTCATGTGAAATGCTTAACTCTACAAGTTATAATAAGTAGGCTAATAGCAACAGTGAATTAATGAGTATTAAAGAAGTCTCCATCTCCAGAATATGCCTCTGGTTATCTTTTTCTTGGCAAATGAAATGACAATAATTCTGTAATTTTGTTGTTGCAAGAAATGGAAAAATTGTTAGCATAATTTAAACTAAAGAAGAGAAAAGAGTTGTGTAGAAAAGTTATACAACCCCATTCAGCTTTCCTTTTAATTTGCATTAGCTCCAGGACCAGCAGTTGTTACAGTGGCAAACCTGGCATTGGACTGCAGATACTTCCTAAAAGTATTTGTTTATAGAGGGAGTTGCTGAGCAAAAGCCATTGAAACAGTCAGAAAGCCTCTCCTAAAATCGATAAACACTGAGGCAGAACTTCTGCTTAGACTAGTCAAGACTTTTATGAATAAATACGAACTTATTTCACAGCAGCGAGGATCATGTTTGAAAGGATTTTAGTCTTAAGTTTCCTTTGATATTCTTAAATCAGTGCTAGCAATGCTCTGTTATCTTTGCCCCAGTTCGCTGTCGGCTGCGTCTTTATACCAAAAGTAGCTCTTCTTCTTGAACACATCACAGTATTTTGTCTCCTTGTGACTTTTCTGTCTGCATCCTAATGTGGCAAACACAAGGCGTCTTAAAGTCAGTACAAGGAATAAAAGTGAGAGTGTGAGTTTGGCTAAATGCATTCAAGCTTTTTTTCACAATTCCTAACATTTGTTTTTAACCTGTGTTCCTTCTGTCAGTTTGTTTTGATGGTGTAAAATTTCAGGAAACAGTAGACAGCTGTTAGCTATTTAATTTTCATATTAACATTCTCACAAGGTCAAAAGCTTGCATTCATCAAGGTAACACTAACCTTGATATTTTCTCTAATAGATATTAAACTCCATGTCCTTCATTTTACTGAAGAATCTCTGTATACATAAGAATACAAAGAGGAAAAAAATATCTGAGGTTAAAAATGATCTATTCTGAAAATTCACATTATCAGAATAAAGTTCTTGAGCTAACTGAACTAAGGAATATATAATATACACTTTAAGCTAAGCTGTATCTAAAGTTTTGACCTTGACTGTAGCTCTTATAAAAGTCACACAGCCACTCTCAATAAAACTATATTAATGAGCTAACTGATAGAGTGGAAAAAATAAAGCCAGCTGCTATCTCTTTACACCTCTGACACATATCTTCATGCATCCTTCTAGGGCTGTGGTTGGGCATTGAACTAGACAAGCCAAGCGGTAAGAACGACGGCTCAGTGGGAGGAGTCAGGTACTTCAGCTGCCCACCCAAACACGGCGTCTTTGCACCTCCGTCTCGTGTTCAAAGGTGAGGACACGTAAAAGTAGCCCATAATTTCATTCAGTGACTAATGGTTCCCTTTTGTTTTCGCCAGTGGTCACCCACAGAAATGTAAACAGATTTGTCAAACAAGTATCGTCAACAAATTCTTTAAAAGTTCAGTGGAGAATTCTACATCATTCTTCTGGAACCCTGAGGCTGCGTTTCATAGCCCTCATCAATACCTCTGATAGTACTAATGAGCACCTCTGACAGTGTCATTTGTGCAAGTGTTGGCACATTTGATTTTGCCCTTTGCATGAAAACCAGTCATTCTCTGCACTTGTGATTAACGAGAGTCAGACTTGTCAATTGTGAAGCCTGGGGGGGGGCGG
>JAPTYQ010115852.1:0-13662 GCA_029814465.1 Ostorhinchus cyanosoma
CCAATTGTTTCTTATATTCTGCATAAGCAAACTAATCGAATCCATGCCCCTAAATACCTCACATCGTTTTATTTAACCGTTAATCTTGCTTAAAACTTGTGTTACGATCATCTTTCTCATTAGCTACACTTCACTACAAGTTATACATTTAGCAACATAACTGCAATTTAGCTGGAAAACTCTGTAAAGCCAAGACGAGCTAAACACCTTAAGAGGGGAAGAACTGCGATGCTGTAAGCTAAATTACACAACAATTTCGTTAAAAAAACATACATATATAATCGATGCATTAACCACACGTCTCTGACTAAGTTGACAAGTACACATTGTTAATATTGACTGTTAGGTTACTTAACGAGTAGTCCGGCGATGTTGAGTCAGTTTGATCAGCTAGCCGGCTAACTGGCTATGCTAGCAGGAGATGTGTTTGCACAGGTCCAGGCGGAGAAACTACACGTAGGGAACCGTGATGAAAACAGCCGAACACGACACTAACACTCACCTTACAACACTTTCAGCTGCTCGTGGTTGTGAATTGTATAAATAAAAATAAAAAAATGAGGAAATGAGATCAATGAGAGGAGATACCGCATTACTTTACATTCTTAACTTCCTGCTTTTGACAGCGCGGTGTCACAAGTTCAACTGTTCGGGTAAAATCGATTTCATGGCAGATTAGTTCCTACATCAAACGTGATATCCAGGTATACAGAAATTAATTTAGATATTTGTTAAAATCAAAACGAAATATAGTGTTGTACTTGGACTATATACTATTTAGCTATTCAGTAATATTGGGAAGCCCTAACTTTGCAGAGTAGCATTTTAATGGTCTTAAAAAATCCTTAATTTTAATCAGTAACTTCTTTTGGTTTTAACCACAGTTTTGGAATAGTTCTTTTTGAGCAATGAATAGTAAATAATGATGCAAATGCAGATTATTCTTCTCTCTGTCTCAGCTGTTTGGCTGTTTGACTTGTTGAAAAGGTTACAGAATTGTAGATATGTTCATGTCATTCATAACATAAATATTCAACAATAACATATTCAATAATTTGTTTAAATCCCATCAAGTGCTCATTTTACTTTCACATTCATCACATTCATGCTATCCTTTAATCCATCTTTTATTTTATGACCCAAAATGCTCAATTAAGAAGACTTGTTTTACTCAAGAACAACAAACTACGAAGTTTCATTTTGTCACACAAGAATAAACAAACAGAAATGGGGTTTTATGTTTGCACATGTTTATTCATCTAATTCATTGTAAGAGGTGGAGTGTGCACAGACAGAAAAGCATGGGACAACACAGTGACAAGACAAATAAAAGCTGCTGTCTTTAAATGGACAAAGGATCATTTAAAAACAATCAACACACAAAGAATTGAGTAGAAAAACAAAAGAAATCCCTGGGAGTAAAGGCTGGGATCAGAAGACTCCAGAGGTGGGGCTGAGGATTGAAGACCTGAAGCTCTTGTTCCTGTGTTTGCAAAATTCAGGACAGGACCATTTTCCTGAATTCTAGAAGAGAAAAAACATTGACCATGAAAACATCTGCAAAATAAAATTGAATACACACACATGCTATAAAGCAATAAATATATACTTTCTAATGGGATCTCCTTTATGGTTTGGAGATGCTGGTGTAGTTGCAGTATTTCCTGTTTGACCTTTGTTGATTTGATTGATTGATTTTAAAATCTTAACACACTGATGATTCATTTTCCTGGGAGCTCAAATTATAAGTCGGGCAAACATTAATGTCAAATTATAAATGTCATTCTTGATAGTTTATGACAGCAGCATAAGGTCAGTAGACTGATTAACAAAGCCTCACTAACAGCAGACTAATATGCTAGATTTAAACCTGGTCAACTTTGTTGTATTCAAGCTCAAATGTATTCATTAAGCTGAATCACTATAGAGCAGCACACTTCTGGCAGCTTTTTCCCACTTGGCTGCTGGATTCAGCCCATTGAGATTTAATCCAACCGATGAGGTCATTTCTGCCTACGTCAAGTGTATGTATTCAGAGAAATCAGATACCAACCCTCTGGTCCAATTTTGCCATCACTGTCATCATCAGCTGCTGTGAGGATGCTCTTGATTTCTGCCTCGGTCAGTGTCCGTGCCCCGGGGACAAACCACTGCAGAAAGGACCTATAGGAAAATATACATATATAAGCATATATTGCTGGTATTACTTGAGCACAATCAGTCTAAAGCCTAGATGCACAGGTATTTCCTAAGTAGGGCAGCTGGAGCTGATCCTTGCTCATTGTCACAGTAAAAGAAAGAAGAATTATGTAACACAAATTCAGTAATAGCACTTTAATGCCCACAGTGGATTATTAGAAGACGGCTTAATGATGCCATTGCATTGGAACAAATGTAAGTCTTGTATTTAATCTTTCTTTTTGCCTGACACACATAAACTCAGTGGGAATTTGGTGATTTTGCAAGACTCAGGCTTGCAAAGCATGAAAATTACACAGCTAGGGTATGTGTACTTTTCAGGATCTTGATTTTGGTAAGTTTAAAGTTTCTCATCATCCATCATCGTTTCACCCACTTGAGCTCAGACTCCTCAATGTTGCCACTGTTATCGTCATCAAGGATCTTGAAGACCTCGTTCACCTCCTCGGGCTTCTTTGAGGACAGGCCACAGGCTTGGAAGAACTTCTTGTGGCAGAATGAGCCGGGATCTGTAAACATAATAAAGAAAAGAAAAATAGAGCTTAAAAAGTAAAACTGGGTCGGAGATCAGGTTTACAGGGTTGGATTTTGATGTGAAGATTAACACAGTCTGTGGCTGCGGTCCAGGTGGGAGATTTCCCAACTGCCTGTTTGTGTTTTTTTGTTTGTTTGTTTTTTTGTCCTTTGTGTCAGACACATTCCTCTACAAAAACAGACAAGATGGATTAAAAACTGTTCCAGTTCAGCTTTGTATGATTTAAGAATATAATACAGCTGTAGAGGTTATGCAGCATTTCTAGATACATTTTGTAATAATGTGAACAACACAAATCATAAAAGGCCTAATTAATCCACATCGTAGTCAGGTTAATTAAGAAAATGCTGTGAATTTAGTTAGTTATGATTTTCAGTTCAAAGAAAGTGAACAAGATGAACCATGTATTCTGCAGAAATGTAGTTTCTGTATCTAAATGGATAATGGTCTGGTCACGTGTGTGTGAGATGATGCTACCTTGACACTCCTTGACGGCCTTCTCAATGGCCTCAGCTGAGAGGATGGAGGTGAGTGACATGATGGTCCTGGAGGGGTTTTTACCAACAAACAAATAAAGGTTCATTCAATAATTCACAACCACTTTCAATCATTCTCTCATTTCACTTTCATTGCAGTGTGTTTTATGTGTGTTATATAGGACAATTTACCAGAGAAGAACAATTCGAGTAATAACAAAACTGATCTGTCTTCTCTCTGCCTGAGGTGAAGACAAACATAATCCAGTTTGTCTTCACTTCAGGCTCTTTGGGGTTGGATTACGTTTTTATTCTTGCAGCTCTATCTAGGTTAATATTATGATCCCATCAAGAAGTAGTGACTGGCAAATATGCAATGTAAAGTGTGTGTGTGTGGAGGGGGGAGTTAGTCAAACTATTACTGCGTGTTGCATTGACTGACAACAAAAACATTTGATTATCCCTAGGGTTTTTCTCTTCAGTTGCAAGTTCAGACCATAAAATAAAAACATTTTGCTATTAAATACAGAGAAAGCTATTTTAATCTAAAATAAACCCCTGCATAAGTGATTTAAAAGCACTTAAAATAAAAACTTTGGTTGTATTTTCCACTCGCAGCCTCTATCCCCTCTCTGAGTTTTCCTAGTCAGTACCTGAACTCATCATCTCTCTTCAGTGTATCTGATGCTGAACTCACCGCTGGTGGAAGTTCTCGGTCCAGGGTCCGAAGCAGCAGCAGCAGCAGCAGCAGCAGTAGATAAGGCTTTGTGGTATACCGCTGACAGCTGCCTCACTCTTATATATGCCCGGGTGGTGCGCCGAAGGATGCTTGAGTTTCCAACCTGTTCGCAGATCAAATTTTCCCGCAGCTCCTTCTCTTATTTCCCACCTTGCACACCTGCCCAGTTTACCTTTAGTGTTTATATCCGCTGGACAGACCACTGCTTTCTCCTTCTGTCTCTACCTAAAACTGTCATAACTGTTTTTTTTGCCCAATCAACTTCTTTTCTCTCTCTATGTTTCATTACTCACCCCTCCCTCACCCCTTCATCCCCTCCCACTCTTTCTCTTCCTTTCTAACTGCAGGTAAGCTATATCTCAAATTTAATCAGCCCTTTCCCCTTCTCTCTCTCTCTCTCTCTCTCTCTCTCTCTCTCTCTCTCTCTCTCTCGTGAATAATCTCCCACAATTCAGATGACCATAGCCACCAGGTCATAAATCATATCATGTCACACCAGGGGATTTTATTTTTTTTATTTTATCCCATCACTAATCTTATGAATAACATAGATGTAACAAGCTCTGTCAGTAGAAATAAGGACCAGAGGTGTTCTACAAGCTACTTCAGTGAGAATATTTATTAGGAAAAAGTAAGAATGCAGAATGTTTTGCATCATACTGTTGATGTTGTCCTGTACTTCATGGTGGAATAAGGGTCGTATTTTGTTGTTTCTTCTGATGGTCATCACCAAGACATCAGACAAGTTCAGCAACCTGGGATAAAACACTGTAGAAGCCACATCATTTTAATATGTACTCACCTGAAATGCAACAATTCCCATTCACAGTTTTCTAGAGGATGTTTTCTACGTGTTGACCTGATTCCAGTTTGGTGGATGATTTTAACACATGTATAGGGATGTTTGGGAGTCCTATCAAAAGAAAATTACATGTTTCCAATAAAAAGTACACCAAAAGTCCATTGAAGTGGATTAAAAATAAACAGCCCCAAGAAAGGTGGTTTGACTTTTTAATTTAGACCTAGAATGGTATAGCTGCTGCATCTAAGCCTCACATGATAACTCACATCACTTATATGTACCATAGCTTTTTTTTTTTGCCTAAGTGAATGATGTTGTATCTCAATGAACCTATTTTTTTTATCAATATATTTTAATAGGAGAATAAACAGGTGAAAAACAGAATCTGAAGAATATATAAACAAGCTTGTGCAGGTACAGAATTCTGACAAGTCAATGAGTAGGCGTTTTCCTGACAAGATCTAATAAAACAATGACTGTAAATAAATAAATAAATAAATAAATGATAAACCTCTTTTCACATGTGTGGCCTTTGTTTTTTGTTTTTTTATTTAACTTACCCCATTCTAGGGGCAGGTTGCATCAAGGGAACACCATTTATTTTATATAAACCAGATCTGTGATGATCTGGAACAGGTGCCTCTAGTAATAGATAAGTTTGGGAGGCTTAAAAATTAAATGAGATACATTTAATGAAAGTAAATATCTAACAGTCTTACCCAATCTCCCCTGCTTCAATTTTTAATTCAGGGTCCCTTATTTCCAAATTTCTAACAATGTGGAAAGAAACAAAACCAAAGTCCATACACTTATGAGCCAAAATGTGTCCTATGTTTACCCTCCTGTCACTAGAGTATGGATATCACATGGATGGATTAAAGATGCAGAACTTTCTTCATCTTTTCATTGACCTGACTGGTCTAAAGTGAGTGTGGGGTCTAATTTTTTTTTCACCTGGTCACCATAACAATGGGCTACTTTAAACTGATGAGTTTGTCATCTGTGAGGGGAGCCTCTTAAACCATCTGACACAGCAGCGTCTCTGGTGAATCCAGTCAGCACTAATGGCATTATAGGGAGAATGGGTGAGGATGCTTTTTGTAATGAGAACCAGGGGAGTAAATCTCATTATTATTTTTCTCTTGACTTAACACTTTGGGTTTCATAACATTTTCAGCAGTATTGCAGCTGTTTGATTTACTGTTTAAGTGAAATATATGGAACTTCAGAGGTATGAGGTAATTAAAAACAAACAAAAAACAACCATCAACCATGTCAGCCTTGTTGATGGGTCAGAAGCGCCATCTTGTGGCTGCTGCTGGTCAATGCAGCATAAATGACAGCAGGAGTATGTAGGGCAGAGCTTTGGTGTGTGCTCATAAATGTGCACTCCAGATCAGAGGTTCCCAAATCTTTCCAATTCAGAATATTAAAAAAAATGTAGTAATGAAATGTAAACAGGAATTGCCATAACATTTTTACTGACTATCCCACTATTAACACATTCCACACAATGTCGGAGATGAACAGATCACTCTCCTCCAGGAATTAAAGAATATAGAGTGGTATATCCAAAAACAATTAAGGCAGCAGGAGAGAATATGATTTAAAAAAAAATTAAAATAAAAAAAAAGGATTTTGAAGCCAAAATAAGTGGCTGTGGACTCAAAATTCTCCTTGAAATTTTTTTTTTTTATCGTATTGTACCTGTTTAATCAATCGTACAAGTGTTGAATCAAATCTCTGTGAACTTTTTAGTAGCTTAAGTTTGCAGTTCAATTAGGTATTTAGTACCTACCTTTAGTTTTGTTAAGTTAAGTGGATAGTCTTAGATGCCTGGGTGAGTTAAAATGCTACAAATTTTTAATAAGTGTACTCTTTAGTTTTATTTACTCAGTGTCTGGACTCCACTGTTAGGTTTTTTAGGTGGCCTTTCAGAATGCCTCATTTCACAAATCACTTTTATATCTTTCCATTATTTTTGTGTTTTAACTGTTTTAAGCAAAATGCAAAAGCTTCAGAAATAGAAGTAGGGCTTGATTCAAGTATTTTCAAGATTTGATAGTGTTATAGAACGTTATGATGAATATCTAAGTAACATATTTGAATTAAATGTTTAAGTCCCATTTGACTGCAGGTTAAGACTTTCATGCTAATGCTTTTAAGATTCCTTAAAATGGCTATAGGTTTTTCTGTAAAAGTTGTTGTGTTTCCTAATCCTGCATTAAATATTCCTCTTGTTTAAGATTAAATTAAGCAAGTTTAAATAGTTATTTTATTAGTGTGAACTCTAAAGGACTTTCCTTGTCCCCCCCAATTCCCAAGGAATTATGATAAAGACAAGGGTCAGACTTGTGTTATTGAAAAAGAACCTTTATTGTTATCTCATCGTCCGTCCGTTTCCCATAAAAGTGCATCATCACTGATCTCATAGTAAGCAAAACTCACATAGTAAAACGACGACAGAAATGAGTGAGAGAGAGAAAGACACAAGTCAACCATGCGTTACACTAAGTCAGGTACATTCATTGTGGACAGCGTAGGGGTGAGCACGACCAGAGAGAGGGAGCAGTATGTGGTGAAATGTCAAGTGTATAAAAGTAGTGTGGAGAGTTGTAGAGAGAGAGAGTGTGTGGGAAGAGGAGAAGAAGAGAGGAGGAGTTTTATGTCTTGGCTCAAGTTGTTCCTTTCGAGTGGTAAAGTAAGGTGTTGGTCAGTCTATGAATTTAGGCCTTGACCAAGGCAGCGAACTCTGCAAGAGAAGAGAGAATGTCCTGTGTTACTGAAGTTTCTCAATTATTAGAGGCCAATAAATAAGGATAGAAGGTCTAAAGTCACAATTTCCTGTTCTAAATAATTGAATATTTTTTTATCTTCTGGTAAGAGAAAAATATTTCCTCACCATCAACTCCGATCTTGCCGTCACCATCAGAGTCACCGGCTGCGAGAAACGCCTTAGTCTCAGCATCAGTCAGAGCTCTGGCAGAACCAGAGAAGTTCTGCAGGAACAGCCTGAAAAGGAGGAATGGGAAGAAATGTAAGTTATGATGATAAACAGAATGGAAATGAAAGCTTTTTTTCTATGGAAACTATACAGTTTTGAAGCTGATTGCTTTTAGAGATAGCCTTTCAAAGTATTATAGCATCTTTACATACTACTTAAAAGCATCCTCTCAATTAAAATTATTTAAATATGCTAATAAAATGCAACAACTTCAATAAAAAATCTAATCTGGCTGTGTTTGTTTTGTTTCCTCCTCTGCTCACTAGACCTCCCAATAAAATGAGACACCAGAGGAGAGAGCAGGCATCAGGTTACTCTGAAGAAGCCCGACTTCTTGAATGCTTTGAGACTCTGACATCATCCTAAATTCACTGTGGCTGGCTTTTAAGAAAGTTGATCCCAGTGCTACAAAAGCTCAGAGACGATAGAGGTGAAATCTAAGAGAGGCTGCCTACTTCAGCTCATCCTCCTCAATGAAGCCACTCTTGTCCTGGTCAATGACGGCGAAGGCCTTCTTGATGTCATCAGGGGTCTTGGCGCTCAGGCCGACCTTAGCAAAGAAGTCCTTGTATTTGAAAGAGTCGGCAGCTGTAAAGAGACAGAAAGGGAATCAGTCCTGAAACTGCAGATTTAGATAACATACAAACATAAACAATTGTTTTCCAGCTGTGTTGACTCTCCTTTTACCAGTTACTCTCTAGTCATTTGGAGGGTTGGTTTTATCTGCTACTATAATGTAAATTAAATCTAGCTGGGTCACACATGACTTTTAACATCCAACTGTGCATGTGTGGAGGATTGCTGCTTTCCCATCATTCACAGAAAAATAAAAAGATATGAGAAAGAAAGTCTTAATAATTGTAACTGTAATCTGTCTTGTTGATCTTTTATGAAGCAAGCTGCAAATGGCTGTTGTTTGACTCCAGACTGTTGTTGCCTTACAAAGCACATAAAGTGACTAATCTTATCTTAGTGAGCCTGCTATGCAGGCTCTTCCATTACTGCTGCATGCTGGGATAATTTCACAATGGGTTTTTACCTGAGCAAGCAGCAAGGGCTGCAGTGATGTCAGCCTCATTCAGAATTCCGGCGAATGCCATTTTTAACTGAAGGAGGAGAGAAGAGGAAGAAGAAGAAGAAGATAAGTCATTAGTTCATCATCTCAGCTGCAGCAGATCACACTGGATGAAACAGTCTAAATTTGAAGTCTGTTCAGCTTTGATCATGCACTTAGATGTAAATGATTCTAAGTTACAAAGCTACATGTACTCTTCATCATGTCATGCAATGTTTTTCAAAGTTTGTCTCTTGGAGTATTCCTCTCTGGCAACTCCAAAACACAAGGCACACATGATCAGAAAAAGTAGTCCAATTTTTCCAAAAGCAAGCCCTCCAAGGCAAAAGATTAAGTATCCTTTGCAGCTGTGCTTGTTTGTTTAATAGATTTTCTTTCCATTTTGCTCCTTAGTTAGTCCAAAGCCAAATGTCAGCTTCAGATGTTCAGAAAGTGGCCCTGTTGGGTCTTTCCTCCTTTTAAATCCCATTGCATGAAGATGAAGCCCTGAGACACTCAGTGCCTTGAGTGTTAGGCTAGACTAGAGTTCTGTAGCTCCTCAGTGAAACTCACCTTAGGGTTATCTCTAGAGTCTAGACTAGAGTGGATTCGCTCAGATGAATCTGCTTCACTGCAGTGAAGGTCTCAGTGATGGTCCCAAGCTTATATACCATCACTCGCCCGAAATATGATGCATAGGCTATGTAATAGACACTGTGTGCAAAGCAGTCTGAGCAGTCAGTTAAAAAATTTGTCCAGTAGACAGAGCTGTTCTATTTATATATACATAAATGAAGATGCTTAAATGGTAGGCTAAGTGTAGTCCTATGCAAAAGTGCTTGATATTGCATAGAGCTAATAATATACGCTGCTGATTTGAGTGAAACATGTTCTGCAGCCATCCATGTTAAACTGTGCAGAGTACCACAGCTTAAGGAGTATGGTACATTTTCATATTGTAAATGGCTGTGATTTCAAATTGTCAATAAACAAAAGTATAAGAGGAGCAGTTTTTCCTTTCTATTCAACTTCACTGCAAAAATCTAATCTGCAAGCACAATTTCTCTTTTTTTGAGTGAATAAAATAAATGAACAAATAAACAGATAAATAAAAAAAACTCATGTTAGTGTCTATTAAGTGTGAGTCTGTAGGGAGGATTGTGAAGTCTGTAAACTAAATGACATTTGCTCCTTTTTAGCATTTCATACTTCCATTATATAGTCTATCTTTTAAAATAATGAATCAGCATCTTTTACCATAAACCATAATGATTAAAATACAATGTAGTTGTTGGTGATTAATGAGCTCATAAGAAGCAGAAGCTACTTTTACGTCATAATCACTTATGGTGATTCATTACCTAAACGTGCCCTCTGAACTGTATAGTTTCGGTGAAAACGAGCCTGCGCGTAATTAGCGTGCGTAAAATGTCTGCAATGATTTGACTCACATTCCAGTGTCAGAAGGTCTAGTTGTTGTAATAGATTATCGCAGATGACAGAATTGTTGTTCGAAAGAGATTGAGTCAAACATAATTTAGCCTTCTGTTAGTTCTTCAGTTTTCTGTCTGCCTTTCAAGTCATTTTCATCATGTTATTTATCCACAAGTGTAGAAACAGGATTTTTTTTTTTTGTGCACCACTGAGCTCAGTTCAGCTTGTATTCACACTTATTCACATTTTGAAGGACAAAATATGAAGGGAAAAACAGTATACACAAGCATCACAAGTCATAAGATGTAGAAGCTGGATCCAGAGTCATCCATTTACTTAAATTTAACACTACATTCTCATCATTTACTCACATACAGCTGAGAAACGGTTTTATTTCTGGAGCTCTTAGACTTATTCAGACCATTTCTCCTTATGGCGATGAAACAATTTTGGGATTCTATTTTAAGAAAATACTGAAAGTTAATATCTTTGGCGTAACCATCATTATCACCGTTGCACCATGTGGTTACGTAATGGCACAGGGGTCAGAGGTCACACTGCGAACAATGAGGTTAAACTAAACCAGGGGGTTTTTCCATGCCCATATTTGTTGGTCTGAAGCTGCCATGTGTCTGTTACACATCAGGTGGCAGCGTTGAGATAACGACTGAGATATTCATTCAGTGTAAAAAACGAAAAAAAAAAGAATAAAAATGTGATTACCAATACAAACACAGATATGTGAACATAAGAGGTTTTTAATTTGTTTAAACATCTGTAATATCATCTAAGGTTAACCAGTGATGTTTAAACTGATCTAATGTCCGGCTGAATATATTGTCTAATTTGTCACTGCTTTATTGATGTACTTTATTTCAGTTTCTGCCTCAGGTATGTGATCTGTCAACAGTCAAAAGTAGTTGCAGCAGTTCTTCCTCTTAACTTCAAATCCCCCAGAAAGCGTTGCAACTCTGATCTTTGGCCCTTTAACATTTGCTGTGGTCAAATGAGGTCTCTCACCTCAAGCGACTTGGCCATAGATACCGTAACTATTCCTGCCCTTCTTCAATATCAGGTTTAAATTACAAATCTCGCAGTGGGATGAGACCTATTAAGCAAGGCTATGAAATTTTGTAATTTAAGATGTGAAGATTACTCGCTATCATATAAGGGATTTTTAAATTAATATACCGTAGGTGTGTTACAAACATTTAGAATACGTAAGCATAGATTCCCTCTTCATTTTCTAAAGCAGTTCCTGGCTCATAAATGTTTTATTTTGCACTTAGATCACATTTTATACCAGATATCAACAACCACAATGTCAACTTTCACTGCAGCAGGTTTCGCTTTCTGCCAAAGAGGAATTTATGACACAAAATAAACAATGTGCATCTAATCCTTCACCTGAAAAGTTTGCTGCAGCAAAAATAGAAATGACCCATATTCTTATCAGTCTGCTGCTAAACAGTAGCCATCTGCAAGAAAGTTGTATAAATATGTGCCTCATTGACACAACTCCTGTAAATGTGCTGGCACAGAAACTCTATCCTGTGCCTCATCTCCTCTACTGGGTCAAGTACAAACACCTGACATCACTGGACTGGTGCTGCTGGTGCTCTGCCAAACCCAGTCCTCACAGAACTACCCCGGTGTCTGCCAGAACTGACTCTGATCTAATGGTTTGTACCAGTTTGTGCCAAAAGGCTGCCCTCAAACCAATAAACCTATTTTGCTATAGAGGAAGGAAGAGTGAAGTGCCAAAAAGCAGGACAGCGGCTGATATGACGCAGTGAATTGTGTCTTGACGCCTTTTAATCCCAAAACTGTTCATTCATTCTCTTATTCCTCCAGGAGGAATTTGCTTAGTAGATAAAGTAGTCACAATTGTGTCAAGAAATGGCAAAAAACAAGATCAAAATGAATCAATTTAATGAATGAATTTTCTGCTCTCATGACAAAAGCCTGACCCATAAAATACATTTTTCACTATCGCTAAAACAGGTGCAAAAGTTTTCAATTTTTGAGAACATTCAGCCCGCACGTCAATTCAGTGATACAACAAGGCCTCATCTGTGCACATCTATTAAAATGCTTTAGTTACAGGTTTAATGCGTGATTTATTTATTTTTGGCATGTAGAAATCTGTTCTGAACTGTTTTGGAAACATGATGGAGCAGCTAAAAAGCAACTTCAACTCTGACACCAGCCCACTTGTGTCAAAAACTGCCATGAATCCTCAAAATGTCCACTTGAGGTTATCGCTAAAGCTGTGGTTCACAACCTTTTTTGGTTTGTGACTTGACGAACTCAGACATTCAAAATTGAGCCTTTTTTTTTTTTTTTTGCTAAAATACATTTTTGATCATGTAATAGTTTGTTATACTCTGTGGCAAATAAATATTAATTTTAGTGGACATTTAGTCTATATAATGTATATTATTATGGATGGAGGCAGAAAAGCCAGGTTGAGATTACTGCAAAAGTCAAAATTTTATTTTCCTTGATCAGGGTATGTAGTCAGTCGAGTTTGTATTTACAAGGTGGAAAATTAATACTGAAAAAACAATAACTCAAACTGTGAATTATGAAAGAGCTGCAACATCTTAAACCGAACCCAATGTACATTTGAAAGATAAACAGAACCACAGTGCTTCAGTTTCAGACTCATAGTTTGTCATGTCTTTAATGTATTATGTTTGTCTCTCTCAACTCACCATACATTCTTTTTTTTTATTAGTAAGTTGTTGTTTTTTTTATCAATTACTAGAAATTTCAGGCGACCCCATTTGAATTCCTGGCGACTCTATTCCCCACAGAGAAATTCCACTATTTTTGGGGTACATACAAAGAAACAACACGGCAGGATCAGCCATTAAATATGCAACATTTAGAAATTAACATCTGCTCTCAGTTCTGGATTGGAATGAAATTGATTATGATATCAGAAAATTTCAACTCAAAATGTTCAGTATATTTTTACTCACAGGTGCAGACATAGATACATGATGATGATGATGATGATGATGATGATGATGATGATGATGATGATGATGAGGGTAAAGCACATGTTTACAGCCAGGTACGAAAAAGTGTTTTGTTAACCAGTAAATTTCCCACTTTTTCCCGCTTCCATTTAAATGATACTAAGGCTTAAAGTTACACATAATGAAGGGAATGGTGGTTCTCAGTGACACTGGGTGCTGTCTGTGATTGTCGTAAAGAATCTCCACTGGAGTTGTAGTTAAAAGTTACTCTGACAACACTATCAGAGTATTTTGCCATGAAATTTACCCATTTTTAATTACAGTACCTGATGTTTTAGTGTAACTGAACTACACTGGCATTAATCTGTGTTGGATTGGGCCCAAAAGGTCTGTTAGCTAGGCTGCTAATTGGTTAGCAGTGTTAGCAGTGTT
>JAPTYQ010115856.1:8359-20468 GCA_029814465.1 Ostorhinchus cyanosoma
CATTCAGATGTACAAAGAGTGAATTGACTGTGGAAATGTGCGCTCCTCCACGCCAACTGCACAGCTGCGTACGCACGTTTCTAGTGCTTTGGAACCTTTGGCGACACTTAGAAACTTAATAATGTGAAAAAGTTAATTCCTCCGAGTGATGTACACATCAGAGATACACAGATGGAGAATTAACACACCGACACGCCATCCTACAAACCCCCCCCACCCCCGAACCAGACCAACCAGACACTGGACCCATCTATGCCAATCAGCCCGGTACATTTAAACCACATACAGACACAAGGACACAAACGGCACTTGTTGATAGATGTATTTAACGTTAATGTCTGTGAGAACATTTATCAGTCGGTCCAGGCTCATTGATACAGACTGTCTTTATCATGTCCTCCTGTGACTCAGGTGAGGACACGGCCATGGACGGGCATCAGCTGTTGACGAACCGAACTGAAGCATCAGCTGACACTGGGAGGGTCCAATCCCACAGTGTGTTCAGTCCCACAGGACCTTCCAAAACGCTTAATGTCAAACCGTTTATCACAGTTTTATGTCCGAAAACTGCGATCAGTCATCACCAATCTCATGGTTTTGATTTTTGGAAGTGAAAGACTTTAAGCTACATTAAGTTTTTTTTTGGTTTTTTTCATTAATGTCCCACTGGGACTCTTCCTCTGTCTGTTTTTCCTCTGCTTTATCGATGGACAACAGCCTTCCCCTTTGCATTCACCTGTGACATCATCATCTGATAGTGCAGGTGGGAATCCCAGAGGGAATCCCACCTGCAGGCCTTTTATACTAATTTGCATATGTAAAGGGAGGAGTCCAGTACTCCAACAAATGTGATCAATTCCACGTTATTGGGATGTACAAAGGAAATGTGCTGGGATTCGGGCGTACGCACAGTTTTGTTCATCTGGATTTTTTGGTGCGTACAGACTTTTCCAGATATAAATGCACGCCAGGTTTTAGTATGAAATCCACGTAAGTCTTTGTACATGAGGCCACGGGTCTTTATTCTAAAGACTATAATGATAATTTCAGGACTTTTTTTCAATATTTAAATGTAGAAATAAAAAATAAACCGTTTTGTAAATGTTATTTTATTTCATGCATTCATTTCAAGCGTCCTTTGAAGGTTTTTTCTTCAGACCTGAAAAGCTCAAATTGGTGTACAATGTTTGTTCTGGTTTTTGTGTCAATGTATTTATTTTTTAGTTAGTTTTTTTTATTATTATTATTATTATTATTTTAATGCATTCTTATATTATTTGCTTATAGATCATTGTTGCAGCTTTTATCATCATCATCATCACTGTATTATAAATGTTATTTCTGTTGCATGTATATGCATATACAGTATATATATATTATACATGTTCTAACATTAAAACAATTACTTATTTATTTGGGTTATTTATTGTTATTACTACTTTATTATTTATCACTACTAATACTTCTAATGTACAATTGCATATTTCTCACTATTGTTTTTATAGTTATTACTTCTTTCTTTTCCATCTATCTATCCATCCATCCATCCATTTTCTGCCGCTTGTCTGGGGCCAGGATTTTTTCTTTTCCCTTTTGTCTTATGGTATTTATTTTGTGCTGCTACTGGAATCTTAATTTCCTCACAGCTCCCAAAAGGGATCAATACAGTTCTATCAAATATAATATAACCCAAATACTACATATAGACCTTCTAAAAATAAACAATTTTTCAAATATTGTTTTATTTCATGCATTAATTTCAAGCTTCTTTTTAATGTTTTCCCTTAGGACCTGAAAAGCTCAAATTAACTCACTACAAAAAAGAAAATTAAAGCATAACTGAAATCAAAGTCCTAACAGAGACCAAATTAAAAAATAAACTACTTACAACAATTCCACATTCTTTGAATAAAGTCGTGTATATTGATAACAACTGGTGTCTGAGAAGGTTTATTCTTGTCATTAACGGTTTTCAGAGAATGCCGTCAGCCCAGTATTGCAGACATGGAGACGACCTGTGTTTTGACTTGACTTTCAAAGCGCATGAGTGTCACGTCGCCAAATTTACTTTAGTGCTATGTTTTCATTACAAACACACCGACACATGAAAAGAGTTGCTGAACAGGAGGTGAAACTGGTTCAACTTCATGTCATTAACACTGGGAAGAAATAGACTCACGGGCATTGGAATCTTAGACAGCTCTTTGCCGATGCAGTTCTTCATGATGCTCCAAAGGTTCAGAGAGTAGTTGGGTTTGTCTGGGATGCGAGTCCTCCTCTTCTTTAAGGGAACCAACTCTGATGGGGACTCCTGGTTCATCGCTAGAGGCTCCTCATTAAGCTACAAAACAGAAAATTGTGTCAATTTACAGCTATTAAAAAAAAACCTGAAAACCTTTTTAACTGAATATTCAGAATCACAGTTACAGCTTTTCACTAAAAGATTTTATCCGACAGAATAACTGAACACTGTTGGAAAAGAACAGCTTATTTTATTTATGTTTTATAATAAAAAATGCTTGAACCCACCGACTGATCATCAGGGCACATTTCACTGTTGAATCCACTGACGTTGCTGCTTGATCGTCTAAAAACAGGGTATAAAATAAAGTTAATTAAAAGGCTCCTGCACAAGCCTTTGCTGTTAAATAACAAAACTAAAAACCTAAAAGGAAATAGTGTTTAAAAAAACAAGTAAAAGTATGAGGAATAAACTGAAGCCTTGGCTGAGGATCAAAGACACTGACACAAAAAGGCAGAACAAACATTAACAGATGATCTATGGCCCCAATATACTTGTCAATCTTCCCTCTCTGTTTGTTTATGAACGTAATGCAACAAGTGGTTTTAAGAAATAACAACACTAACTTGTGAAACTGTGGATCTGCAGGTACGGTAATGAACTCCGGCGCTTCCTCCATGGCATCAAAGAACTCATTATCGTCATCTTCGTCACTTGCCTCGCCTTTTCCCGGCCCAGTAGAACCTTAAAACAAACAGCCGAACATTAAATCAGCTTCATGATGTTCACATTTAGCTCCTCAAATTAGGTTTAGCATCTTTTCGTGACAGTTAACCCTCAGAGCTCTATGAATCTTGATTTTTAAATACTTTCAAATACAATAGCCAAGTGCTTTATATTAAAATGGTCAGGACAATCTCAGCTTTATGTAAAATGAGGCCCGTTTTTATCCTTGAGCACTGCAAAAAACAGATCAGTTTGAAGTCAGATTTGTGACAGCATTCGGAATCACAAAATTAACCATTAGTAAGAAACAGCCAGGATTTAATTGGAGTAGAATCGTAGGGCTGTTGTTTGTGCGTGGTGTGGCTGAAAGTGGGTCTGTGTTGTACTTTTATTGTCTGTGGTGGCGTTGGCCTGTGCTGCGCCTCGGAACGCCCTCTCCAGGTGGTTGTGCTGCTTAGCGAGCTGCTCCAACGTCTCCTCCAGCCTCACGCGCTGCTCTCGTTCTGCCTGGAGTGCCTTCTGCCATCTTTTACTGTGGGCCTGGGCCAACGTGAGGAAGTCTCGGCACGCCTGCGGAAACAAAAACCCACTCAGCGACTCATGACTGGCACATGTATTTTCACACTGTTACTTTTGTACACTTTTTAACTTACAGTCTAGTCATTTACTTTTAGATTACCTTGTTATATCTCAATTTCTTATTGATATATTTATCATGCACTTTTGCACTTATTTTTTAGTGCACACTACCTTATTTCATACTATCTACTATATTTTACTGTGCTGTATACTATATGAAAAGTGCACTGTCACTGGCAGAAACCACTTGCAATTTTGTTGCACAACCTGTGTAATAATAAAGACTATTCTATTTTATTCTATTATGTTAGTGAGCAATTTCTCGATAAGGAACTCAAGTCTGCACAGGGCACTGACTGCAGGGATCATTTGCTTAGTTCACAGGAAATTACAAGATTAATCTAAACTACTGATAAGATTCTCAGTGATGTGTTGTAGTTTTCAAACAAGGCACTTACATTAATCATCGCATTGGAGGTGATACGGAATAGTGTGGCTCTCTCTGTAACCTGACGAATCTTGTCCCCCGCCTCTCCAGTCAGACGTAAGCTGTCAAGTTCCGATAAGGATCTGAAAGGCGCATCAACATCAGTGGTAAGTTTAGACTTCATGTTTGCATGAGGCAGATTGGGTCTGACATGTTTAATACAATGGAAGCAGACGGGTGAAGAGCAGAGCAGAATGATAGGAAGTGAAATCCTGACCTCTGGAGGGCAGAGCCGTGCTTTGAGATCAAGTCGTTGCAGGTGCTCAGATCCTCCACTTTGCTGCCTAATGTTCGGAGAGCTGACTGGACTTCTGAATTCTGTGACCCGCCGCCTTGTCCGGGCACCACCGGGTTGGATGTTGGAGAGAAGTCATCCCCAGAGTCATCTGTTGACAGAGGAAAAAAAATACATAATTTTTTTATAGGATCTGCTAATTTCATAGCTTCTTCACTTTAAAAATATTCCAGAAAAGTTAATGTATAAAAGAAGAGTAATTCCATACCAGCTCACCTTGACCTCCCAAGTAATATCATGGATTATCTTCAAATAAATTCATGTGACCTTGCAAACCCTAATGCAGGGATGTTAAATAGATGGCCTGTAGGCCAAAACCAGCCCACCAAAGGCTCCAATCCAGCCCGTGGGATGAATTTGTGACATGCAAAAGTTACACTGAAGATATTAACAATTGAAGATATCAAAATCATTTTAATTCAGGTTCCACATTCAGACAAATATGATCTAAAGTGGGTCAGACCAGTAAAATACTATCTTAACTAGAAAAGCACTCAGAGAGCACAAACCTCTGCCAAGCCAGATCGTATTCATAGTTCTGGCTGTTATGCATTTAATAAACTAAATCATTTGTTACTCGCCCAATAATCTACCTTTCACTGGGTTGATTACTTAAGACTGTGATTGTATCAAAGAGTAAATGTATTATGTATTTAAGAACAGCAAGACAGACTTCACAGGAGGAATACTCAATATATTGTACCTGACTCAGCCTGCATACGGGCTGCTTTAGCTTTGGCCAACTCCAGAGCAGTAATCCAGCGCTGACGTTCCACTTCACAGCTGGCTTTCAGGTGGTACGTCTGTGCCCCCCCGTTGGAGATGACAAAGTTACAGGCGTCATCAACGGTGATGGTTGCCGTAGCCAGGTTGATGGTTCCTCTGCATGTGTGGCCCATCTCTGCCTGAGTCCTGCCAATCAGAAGCATTACTGGAGATTAACTTTGGAAGGAAAGCAAGTCTCCTGCTGGAACTGACAAGAGCAAATATGAGCAGTGTTACAATGTACAGGGTTTCTGCAGGTTACAACAAGTGAAATTAAACACTTTTTAGAAACCAGTATGAATTATAATTACGTACACTTCCAAACTCAACTTACAACCAATCAATATTCAGTCCACTGGTGCTAATGCTAGCTAACCATAAAATGCTAACACTACACATGAAGACGTTAAATGACATAATACAATATGCTGGAAGCTACACACTTACTAATTTACAAATATTAGCTGGTTGTCTGTTATTTGAGAGCTAGCAACTCAACTTTGACACATCGTTCAAACTTTGAACCACGTGAAAACTATACTGAGACTAGTTAATAACACGTGAATGGCATTAGAGTGCACAGGGTTTCTGCAGGTTAAAACAAGATCAATTTAACACTTTTAGAGACCCTTATGAATTAAAATTACACCTCCATACTCAACTTACTCTCAATCTAAATAAAGCAGTAGATGGATGATTGTTTTGCTGGTGGCTTTTTACAGCAGTTTTATGTTTTTCTAACTTCCCATGTCACCCTAATGCTTTTCAAATTAAATTTCCTAATTTATGGGTTTTCTTGCAGAAGCTGCAGCAGGCACCAAAATGTATTTGTGCTTGAGAGTCTGGTTTCCACCAGCTCTATATGCAAAGTGTCATGCAATAACTTTTGTGATGATTTGGTGCTATATAAATAAAATTGAATTTGATTATTGCTTTCATGTTTGTTCTGCAATGTAGTTACAGTGTGGTGCAGATAACTTGCATCCCAATAAATATTTAAAAGTGACATTGAAGTTGATGAAATTTAGAGCAGGACAACAAAAATTAAGTATAATATTTATGCTTATGTTTTCCTTAGTGCGTCATCATCTGCTTTTGTGCATTCTGCTAGCTATCTACACTTATAAGGAAGAACTGATTAGGAGTGTCTGCATTGTCAGATGACATGACTAGCCGCTGTTGATCAAGTAAAATGGATGCCAATGAGCAAGTGAAAAAGTAAACATGACCTCTTCCTTATGGTCATGTTTTGGCTGAGCAGAGAAGTGTTCTATTAAAACACGGAAAATGAAAGCAACAGCATTTCTTTTGAGCCACAAAAAACACACCATTCAAAATCATCAGTAATAATAATAAAAAAGCAATCAAGCAGACTCAAATCAAAATGAACACTATTGTCCACAATAATCACACCACAACATTTTCATCAAATCATGCAGCTCTAATTCCAAGTTGGTCTCATTTTGCAGTTTTCTTGCCTCATTATCAGTGCAGTGTTCCAGAAAACATATAAGACTGACATTAAAGCAGCTTCATGAAAGTAACACCAACATCATCCTCAAATCAGTTTTTAAGTTATTCAGATTTTTGGATCATGAACTTGATACTTTTTACAGTTCTGAACAAAACCCTGAACCCAATGTTCAGCAAAAAGGAAATGACCCACATAAAGATGTCTTAGTCGTGTTAACCTGGACATACACATCAGAGAATAACCATATCCCAGTCTAGTTTCAAATCAGTTTTTATCAGCAATCACATATCAAGCCAGAGCTTATCCTCAACTTGAATATGAACACTGACAAAGAAGAGTGGATGAGATAAGGCTCATTGTAATTAGTGACTAGTTCATTGTTAAGACAATATTTACTGTAGATCAATAGTGTGGTTTTACTATAGATAAAAGCCTCCGTCATCAGTGGTCTGAGTTTGGCAGGAGAGCATACCTGTAGTATGACAGCAACCCATTGCTCAGGACAAACCACCTCCTCTGATAACCCTTGATGTAATTTGTCCACTTGAATACCCATCCTTTGTATGTGTCGCCAGCAGGGGTTGGAGTGGGGGTCTTGGGCTCCGACATCACAGCCCCCAAAATCAACACACAGATTTGAGGAACCTTCGGAAATAAACAAAGAAGTAGAAATGTTGTAAGTCATTCTTGGAACCTTTACAGGACATTATCATGGGTCATTGACAGAGACTGACATGGATCTCACAGTGTACTCTAAGAGGTCAAAGGTTAACTGTGCGATCAATAGAAACTCACTGCTGACACAATTAATAAAAAGTGTTATTAACTTACATTAACCATGCATAATGAGAGACTGAGATTATGGTTGGATAACGTAATGTGAATACTCTTCATCCAAACTGACCAGAAACTATTAAGTGAAATACTAATTATATTTTTAAAATGTAGTTCTAGTAGCATTTCAGAATAAAAGTGAGTTGTCTCGTCGAAAATAAAACTTGACTCGATGATAATGACAGAGGACAATTAAAAAGTTACGTTAAAATGACAGCTTGACAGCAGGAGCTAGCCAGCGTTAGCTTCTGTTAGGCTACATTGGAATGATGATAATTCTAGCCCATAGTCTGAACAGGAGCTAAAGTAAAGACTGACATTATTGAAGTTTAGTAGCTGACATTTGCATATGTGTTCAGAGGTGGAAGCACAATACATAGGTACTCAAACCGACTTAATAGTTAGCTTTCAAACACGCTAAAGGCTAACGTTACATGTTTACCTTGACGTGTCCAAAATGTTGAGATCAGGCAATCAGACACCCGGTGAAGTCACGGCTAACTTTGACACCCATACGCTAGCTGAGGTGGCTAACCAGCTAATTGACCAAAATGGGACAGCTAAGAGTGAAAACAAATAAACACAAGACGTTCACGACAACAAAACAGCGATGGTAAAATAACGTCACGCCAAGTCGTTTCATTAGTATTCTTCAATAGTCGTGTGCACGGTGTTCATTCTAAAGCTGCGTACGCCAAGAATCTAAAGCTAGCTAGCTACATCTGGTCTAACTAGCCTAACGTTAGCCTCTTGGTTACACCCGGGTGCAACACCCCTCTGTTTCGGCTGGAAACGGAGAGTTAGCCACTTTGTTTTCCCTTTAGCTGCGTGAAGCTAGCTAGCTTGACCAGCCGGAAGTGAATTTCAAAATAAAAATACATATCTTACAACGAAAACATTTTAAAAATTGTTATATTTTACATTTACACTGTCTTATGCACATATAAATTAGCATAACTGTGATGTAAATAGACGAGCCAACATAATATTTTTTAATTCACGATTTTTTTTTTTAAGAATGAGGCTAACCGGAAGACCATATTCAGGCGCTAATGCTAGCCAGCCGCTTAATGCTAACGCTAGACCTTGAAAACATTAAATTTAGTATTATATTATTTGACACACTTGTAGCTATATACTTATTAATTCATGCAAGCGAGCTACTCAACTTCGACACGTCTATCAAACTCAATAGAGTATTCTCACTGTAGTAAAAGTGAAAATCAGAAGGGCAAAAATGCGACTCCGGTGGGACTCGAACCCACAACCTTTGAATTACTACATCATTGCCTAGAAGTCCAATGCGCTATCCATTGCGCCACGGAGCCACCTGTTGCACTGTGAAGGGGTATGACTATTCAAAGACAGACCACAGATGGAATCCTAGTACGTGTGTGAGTAAATTTAGGCGTGTTTGTGTGTGACTGTACTACTGCTCCAACAAATTATGTTTCATTCCCTTATTATACTACTTTATCAACATGGGTCATAAAAGCATGAGTTACAACTTATTTTACTGCAATTGATTCATCACAGTCTTGCTGTGTCAGATGCTATTATGATATGTGTTTGAGTTGCAGTTGAAAAAAACAGCAAAGCAAACTCAAATTACAACCACAATAATTACACCATGACTTTTTCATCAAATCCTGCAGCCTAGAACTATTTTTTGTGAAGTTTTTTTTTCATTTAACCCTCTCTAATTGATTAACCACAATTTATTATAATATTATCCTCTGTGTGAATGAAAAATCTACAAAGTCTTCATTATGCTCTATAATCCACAGAATACAACCACCCCCATCGTCATCATCATCAGATTTTGTTCATTTTCAGCCACCCCTGTTCTTCATGGGACAATTAATAAAGAATGGAAATAAGATGAGATGAGATGAGATGAGATGAGATGAGATGAGATATTTCACAGTTAACAGCAGTAGCATACAACAAGCAATCGTTGAGAGAAAAGAGAGGTAGAGAAAAAAATGTCAATTAAAACTATAAAAGAAAAAAATTATATTAATTTAAATATTCATAGAAATAAAGAAGCAACATGAATCCTATTTTGGAAGCAAACAGGTCACCAGTGTATTATTCCACATTTTCATCACGAATTAAATAAATAAATGCAAACTACTGTACAAGCATGAGCCATATTCAACAGCAGGTGGCGCCAGTGAATCATATAAAAAGGTTATGCACAAAGAACTTGAACGTATTAGGCATTTGCTCACTTTTAGACGTGAACATTTTCTACATGTACGTATTGCATCTCATGGCTGCAGTAATAACATACACAATCTATTCTTATTTTTTTTTACTAAATTTAATTTAATTTAATTTTAGTTGAAATGTTACTACCTCTTCATCCAAACCCTCCATAAAAAATAATAATAATAAAGATTTAAAAAAAAAAAAAAAAAAAAAAAAAGTGTGTATTTTGGTCCGTTTTCGCAGGTGCGTTCACATCCGGTGGGGCCGTCGGGGATCTGGATGAAACGGACGGCATCCCTCTTGTTTCCTGCGCGTCTTCGCTACGGGCGGAAGTGTCTGGGATTGTGCTCGACCCACCTATCCAAAACAGCCGTTTGTTCAGGGGGACAAGGTTGGACGCCGTGTGCATCTCTCCCCACACCGTCACTGCCGTCACCCGGGGCCGTGGAACCGTTCGGCGGAGCTTTTGCGTCACGGTGGGACATGTTGGATCAGGTCAGACTGCTTCCACATTAGACATGCGTAATGACCGACCACATTAAAAAAAAAAAAGCAACAGAGGAATGACCACGGGGGGAAAAGACAATAAGTGGTACTGGTGTTTTTGTTTGTTTGTTTTATTGTGGTGAATGCATGTTGTTCCAGGTCTGCGCCATCGTCGTGAACGCCACCCTGGACACAGGAGAGGATTAAGTTACTGCTGCGGCCGGCGGATTATTTTATTGGCCTCCTCCTGTCACACCCGAGCCTTTACTGTGCTTCCCTTTTGCAATTACCAGAGCCTGCAGGAAAAAAAAACCCAGGTAAGCCATTGTGCTAAAAATAATAACCTTGCGTTCTCTTGAAATGCCTCAGAGCAGCTTTACGACGCGTTCACAGACACCCTTTGTTGCTCATGCCTGCAGTTCCTCTGCAAAACCACATTTTCCATGAATGAGCCTCTGTGTGCAATAGTAACCCCAACAAAAAGTGGTGCTAGAATACTGTGTGGGTATGCTCTAACAAAAGAAACACAAACTGAGGGCATTTATTAAGTCCCAATAGGAGTGGATGGCTCTGTAAAACTGTGCTGCATTTACTGACTGTTGGTAAAAAATGCAAGTGCAGCATCATAGCAGGGATGTCCAACTCGATTTATTTCAGAGGTGATGTGATCTCAAATAAGTCAAACCAGTAAAATAACAACATTCTAACCAATAAATAATGTCAACTCCAAACTTTTCTCAATGTTATAGAGAGAAAAAATAGTAAAATTACATAATGAAAATCTTGACATCTATGAGTTATCCTTCAAAAAAAAATGGGAACAACATGAATAATCAGAACATTTCAAAGACAAACAAGTGCGATTGTTCTTCAAGTATATATAAGTTTATTATTTACACACGTGCATTACAGCAACTACAAATACACAAAATATTTAGTAACAGGCAGAATATTGTTAAAATCCCACTTCCTTTAAGACATTACAAGTTCAGATTTGTTCAGGTTATTCACATATTTGGGAGAGAATAGTTTGTAAGTGTGAACATTTTAATCATGTAATTTGACTTTTTCACACTAAAATATGTTGACAATTGTCTCTAATGTGAACTTCCCGGCTTCAATAGAATAATAATTAGAATAGTAGCATAATAACCTAGAAATAATAACTCAAAAATGTTCTGTTTGTGTTAGTATGAGCAAGTTAAAGTGTTATTTTCACAACATTCTGCCTCAGTTTGTCTTGTACTTTAGTGCATTATAACTTGCAGATCACAGTGGGTCTACAAAAACCCCAAACCTCCAGAGTTAGTGGTTGTGCTGTGTCAGACCCACTGCCCAACCCCCTTCCCCTCTCTGCCACTGCCTGTTTTGGTTTCAGGCGGATCATGCCCTTTTGTCCACTGGAGCCTGACTGTACTTTTCAGGACACACTCTCAGTATGAAAGAATTCGCCTGGTGTTTTGACAAACCCTCCACCCCCCCCACCCCCTTTTTTTTTTAACTGTGAAATGACAGAATAGGTGAGGATTTTTTTTTTTGTTTCGTTGTTGAACTTGAGGGATCTAATAGGACTAAAGGTTTCAGCTGATGCATGTGACTCCTGGAGCTCAGTCAGGGGCTGCAACTAACAATCGTTTACATTATTAATGATTTATTACCGGAGCTGAATGACACTGGACTATAGAGGCACTTAAATAATTCCTTCCTATGTATATTTGTATACTGTTGTACTGTTTTCAGACACATTCCTCTTTTTATTCCTGTTTATACACGTCAGTAATTGGTTCCCAGTTACACTTTATTTACACTTATCGATATCTATTATATATATATCTATAATGAATAAATCACATTGTCAAGATAATTTCATGAGAAGAGGTATGGGCAACAATGTACTGTAACCCACTTTACCCATTAAAAATACAAATACAACAAAATCACTCTACTCTTATGTAAATACAGTTGCGGAAAAAAATGATTAGACCATCAAAACTCATCAAAAATAAT